>QVTG01000428.1:0-18164 GCA_013305925.1 Geotrichum reessii
ATAATAATAATAATAATAATAATAATAAATAATAATAATAATAATAATAATAATAATAATAATAATAATAATAATCAATTTTCTTCAACTCACATATCATGTAGTACACACCATCTTTTCAAAAAAAAAAAAAAAAGTGCGGCTCACTAGAATCGATACCACACCACACACAGAATAAAAAACGTCTTTTTTTTTTTTTTTTTTCAATGCTTATCATACGGCTAAAAAAAGCCAAACATAATTTCAGGTACCGGTTATTTTTTTTTTAAATAAAAAAAACGGTTTTTGATCGCAAGAGCTTTTTTTTTTTTTCAAACAAAACTCAGCTTTAAGTATAAACAAATATAATTATTATAATAGCTCTATACAAGAATAACAATAATAATAAAAAAAAAACTAAAACACAAATATGAAAAATCTAAATGCCATGAAATAAAAACAACATGAAATGACTAATATACAGTCGTTGGGATTGACCAAGAGAGCGCGGAGTGCATGCACTTACTGCTGAGAAGGCTTAAACTCGAGTTGCTTTTCAGTCCAAATCGGCTTAATATTTTCTGATCCAGGCTCAGCTACACCGCAGCGACCACCCTTGGCAGCCCAATCAGCAACACGTAACAATCCCAGCTCGTTGAAAGTATCGTCAAGCGCCGCAACCAACTTGTCAGCAAGCTCTTTGCCGTGGCCAGGAGTAGGTGTTACACGCAAACGCTCGTGACCAATGGGAACGGTGGGGTAATTGATGGCCTGAACGTAGATTTTGTACTTGGTCATAAGCATATCAGACGCAGCCTTGGCCTTCTCGGCATCACCGACCAACACGGAAACAATATGCGAAGGATTGGGAACAGCAGGAATGCCAATCTTGGCAAACTGTTCCTTCACATACCGGGTGTTTTTCTGCTGTGTAACACGTTCAGTCATGGATTCTTTCTGGTAGTCAATGGCAGCTTTAGCGCCGGCCATAACGGCAGGAGGAAGCGTAGTGGTGAAAATAAAGCCAGGCGCATAGGAACGAACCCAGTCAATAAACTTAGCAGAGCCGGCGACATAACCACCAACGCAGCCGTAGGACTTACCAAGAGTAGCTGTAAAGATGTCGATGCGGGACATGATATCACGAGTGCGGCCTGCCTGAAGAGGTGCACCAACAGCATGGTAGTTAAAGTCTAGATGTTCAGCAACACCAGCACCGTGGGGACCGTAAATGCCAACAGCATGAACCTCGTCCAAAAATGTGATAGCGCCGTACTTGTCCGCAAGATCGCAAATTGCCTCAATGGGTGCGATCGAACCCGACATGGAGTAGACACTTTCAAACGCGATAACCTTGGGCTGGGACTTGGGATACTGAGCCAACTTGGCCTCTAGGTCAGCAATATCGTTGTGCTTGAAGATAACCTTCTTAGCGCCAGAGTGGCGGATACCCTCAATCATAGAAGCATGGTTGAGCTCATCAGAAAAGTAGACCATGTTGGGCAGTTTTTTACCTAACAGTGAAAGAGTGGCATCATTAGCAACGTAACAAGAGGAGAAGACAAGAGCAGCATCGGTCTTATGCAAGTCAGCAATACTGGTCTCGAGCTCAACTGCATGTTTGTTGTGGCCGGCAATATTACGGGTGCCGCCAGCGCCAGAGCCGTACTTGTCAATAGCGGCATGCATAGCATCAGTGACGACAGGGTGTCCGCCCATGCCGAGGTAGTCGTTGGCGCACCACACAGTGACCTGATCTTCCTCGACAGCACGATGCGCGTGAGGGAACTTCTTTGCCAGACGGTTAATGTTGTTGAAGTAGCGGTAAGACTTGTCCTGGCGCTTGCGGTCAAGTTCCTTTTCGTAGAGTGACTCATACTGAAAGCTGGGGCCTTCAGTAGCCTTAGCGGGATCAATAGGCGTTTGCTGCTGCTGCTTGTTTTGCTGTTGGACAAACAAGTCTTTGGTCTTGACGAGATCGGCAATGTTATCCTGGATCTCTCTGAGAGTAGAGGCAGAACGCTTAGCAGCAACATCAGGCTTGGGGGCGGAGGAATAGGCGCGAGTCTGTTGGGCGGCAGTCATGGCGCGAGCCATGATGGGGCAGTTTCTGGCAACTGCGGTGATGTTGGATTGTCTAGACAGCGATCTGAGCGACGTAGTAGACGTTCTATGCAGGAAAGGGCACAAGGCCTTAGATTGGCGGGCGATAGACTCCATGATGATGTGGGGAGAGGACTGTGCTTGAAGCTGCTGCAACTATCTCGATGAATATGAGGTTTGGGAGTTTCTGGAAATAAAAAGAAAAAAATATTCTGTATAAATGTTTTTATATTATTCAAAAACGAGGCCGGGTTTGCCGAAAAAAAAAAGAAAAAAAAAAATTAGCTGCTAAAAAAACCAACCACTAAAAATCGAGGTATTTTAAATTCAATATTTTATTATATGGGGGTTTTAACAGCCTCGAGAATCAGCAAATAAAAGGTGATTTCGAGTCTAATTTTGCTTATCAGAAATTCCTAAATATCTCAAATAGGCATTTTATTGTTTGAATTCCAGTAACTAAGTATTGCTTAATTGAAAATCAAGGTCAGTGAAAAATTCACAAATTTCTGTTCAAATCAGGTAATTCTGAGTTTTCAGAGCCAACGAATCAAAAGATGACTAATTTAGTGGCCACACGTGAAAACAGCCTGAGGAATCAAAGCCACACAAACCCCTTTTTCACCATTTAACCAATATCTATGATGCTCTCTATTATAGCTCAATACCAACAATGTTTTTATAACCAATGGATCGTGAGAATTTACGGGGTTTGTTAATACATTTCATACTGGCATGTTGGAACAATCAAACCGGGGTTTTTCGTGTTGGTTTACGAGGGTAAATAGTTTAATGAGTTTTCATGGCTCTTCAATGTTGTGATTTGGATCAATATTTTCTGTACTCAAGTAGTCAACTCTGTAAAAACAATAATAATGATAATAAAAACGACTGGTTTATATTATTCACAGAGTTATAAATGAAAGACTAATCACGGCCAGACTTGCCGGTTTCAATATATTATCAATTCGTTGACTCTAAGTATCAGTAGTAATAAAAAAAACATCAATCACAATAAGTCTTCAATGGTTTTTGTTTTGATCAGTTGTAAATCATTTTTAACCTAACGGGTAACCTGTACCATTGCCATTGTAACAACAAAAAAAATACGATCTCAATCAATTCATAACCCGTAATCCTGATTTGGTTTTTTATTATTATTATTAATGGAATCCCGAGTATTATCAACTATAAATTGATAAAATGTATAAACGTTTTTCGTGTCATTATAATTATTTCAACGGTTACCCATTTCTTTTTTTTTCTGATTTTTTTTTTTTAAAATAAAATTTCGTTTTAAGTGGACGTTTTATAAATTGAGATTAATTACACAAAGCTAATAATGACAATAGTGATATATAACATTAACTGTATATTAATTGAACGTATCTAAAACAATATGGTTTAGTTTTAGTTGTCACAAATTAACCTGAAACTTATGATTTATTGTAGACTTAAGTTAGAACAAAACAAATACTATCATATGTACTATAGCATATTTAAGGGGAACTGCTAATGACTAGACAACATTTTTTATTAGCAAAGTCTATATTTAAAAGATAACCGAAATCATTGTATATACGTCTATATATAGCGTCTGAGGTATTATCATATTAAATTATAAGGTAATAACGAGTGGCATTTCTTCGAAAGGGTACAAATGATATAATGTGAATGATACCCAAGAGCTGTTTTAATACTAAAGTATGATGATATTTAATAAAGCCATCATAATCAGGTTTGCAGTGTACAAAATTGTGCCAAAAATTCTATTATACCTTGGAATTAATGATTAATATATTTTGAATCATTATTTATTAGTTATAGCGAAGACATTCAGTGAATACTACAAGAATAGATCACACAGTAGTGGGAACACTTGAATTGTTTCAACGATGCCAAATATTTTAACTGTATTTACTATTTTCAAGTATTTAATTTTTTTTTTCAATTCCAAATGCCAACTATAGAGTACAAATAATAATGGTTTAGCAAATATTATTTAAGTAAATAACACTATTTCTATTAAGCAAACAAATTTAAAAATCAATTACAAAGATTAAAAACCAAAAGGTTTTATTTCAAATAAACAATGATTAATTAAGTACAAACGTGTTTTCCTTCATATATAAAAAAAAGAAGAAGCTATGATCCGTATATCATTAGGCAGTTCTGATTATTGGCCACCAAATCAATTTAACAATAGTGTTTAGGATGCTCAAACAATATAAGCTGGGTTCATGCCATAACAAAAGTGTGATTTATAATAAAAAAAAAAACACTTACAGTTGTAAGCAAGTAAAACATAAAAATGTCTTTAAAATCAAAAGTTCATGTATAATTAATTACACACTAGGCCTTTAACATGTTCAAAAGTTATTATTGAAATATCTTACTTAATTTGTTTGAAACCAAGATTTGCGATAAAACATTAGCAAAGTAAACACTATACTATTTGAATAAAGGCTTACGACATACTATATGGAGTCATTATTATTATTAGTTATTGTTTTTTTTTATTTTTTATTATTTTTTAAAAGACTTAAATAAATACCAACACTATACTTTAAACATCATCAACCTCATGTACAATGTTGATATGAATATCTCAAATATACAAATTTGTGTAAATAAAAAAAAAATACTTATTTTTTTTCTGAGCTAAAAAGAAAGTGGGTGTCTTTCAAATAGAAGCTTAGGATAAGACAAAAAAAAAGATTGATTGTTATTGTTATTACTATTATCATTTGGTTAAAGTATTCGAGGTTTTTTTGCCGGAACGCTTCGTTTATTATTATTATTATTATTATATTATTATTATTATTATTATTATTATTATTATTATTATTATTATTATTATTATTACTATCATTCTTATTGTCATTCTTAAACCCTGTCTATTGCCTGTTGTAGAGTCAGTTTTTCACGGACTTTATAAAAAAAACGCTATCAACAACAAAAAAAAAATAATGAAAAATAATAGTCAAGGACTAAATCGAATTAAATATATAAAATAAACTCAAGAAAAATTACTGTTCTTATCAGGATTTCGTTGTTCAAAACACTATCAAATCCCTCTTTTCATCTACCAATGCCGGCTCTAACATAAATAAATAAAAATCACTCTTACTAAAACGTTTATTAGCAAAAAAAAAACGTAGTTACAAAAGCACTGAATGGTTTTTTTTTTTTTTTCTTTTTTTTTATTTTTTCAGTGTTCAAGTTTTTTAATTGTAGAGACTCTTAGCGACGCTATACGGCGTTTGCAGCATATAACAACAGTGCCTGCTTGGTAGTATATCCTGGTGCCATTGAGATATTACCAATTATCTTTAGGTTCAGACCGACAATGATGTAATGCGTACAGCTTCTGCTGCCGCTTCTGCTGGGCAACGTACTGCTATTGCATAAATCTGTTCGAAAGTAGTAGCAGCATTGGGCGTTGGTGCCTACCAAAAGAAAAAAAAAAAAGAAAAAAAGGTAACCCATGTTCAATATCTCGTCGCCTGTGCCTCCCGCCTCGACGCGTAAAGTAGAATCACAACATGCATAGAATTGATTTATTTGAAATAAAAAAATAAAAAATAAAATAAAATCCCCCCCTCCAGATTACATGCATTCACTATAAACCTGGATTTATTAACAAAGTCAATAGTATAGAAACCCTCAACATTTGCAACTCCTAAAAAAAAAAAAAAAAAATACTGACTCGTTATAAAAACCTGATTGAAAATAAATCAGAGCCGAAATAAGAACAGTTTTATCGGCCTAGCCAGTGTTTTGAATGTCTTTCCAAAAAAAAAGAATACATCTAGGATTGTCACTTTCTTGTTTTTATCATTATCATGCATAGTATTCATGTAATAACAATCGACATCGAAAAAAAAAAAAAAAGGTTTAAAGTCGTAGTCGAGTTGTTGAAATTCTTATTGCATTTTTTCATTCTTATTTTCATTTTTTATTTTGGTAATAATTTGCTTAGTTAGAACCGGCCTTTTGGTGGTTTGGTATGTGCCAATCTTTGATATCGATCTGCCAGGTGTTATCTAAAACCCAGGTTTCTCACATAGATCATCCCATAAAGAAATTGGTGCCATCGAAAGTAGAAACAACTAAAATGCTTTAGACACCGCTATCTACAAAGTTCAATCTAATTTTGTTTTTTTTTATGTTTTTCTTTGTAATTTTTTTTTTTTACTATGATTCTTCTTGATAAATATAATTTATAGTTTTCCAATTCCTCACCCCTTTTTTTTTTTGTAATATTCATCGTACAAGAGTAGAAAAAATACGTGTATCATTGATAAATATTTTACATTATCCTCTTCTTAACTTTTGTATATTTGGACTTGAGTTTGTCTTGTTTTACTTTTTTTTTGTATGTTTGTTTCTTATTTAACAATGTTTCAATGTGTTAAACGTTGTTTTATAATCATGGAGTGGGCCAACTTTACTTTAGAAAAGAAATCAGTAACATGAGACTTTCTTAATGAACTTCATTGTATCAATTACCATACATTAATTATCAGCAAATTTTATATTCTTTTCAGGTATTCAATATATATATATACTCAAGTTTTGAACTCCATTGTGGCCTTTTTTTTATCGGGAGTTTTTTGTATTACTGATTTAAAATAAAAAAAAAAGTTTGTTATAAACAAAGTTGTTTTTCTTGTTTGTTTGTCACCCAAGGCTTCAAAACGTTGAAATAGTATACTCGGTATGTGTTTGGTGGTAGAAAGTATTGGATTATCAACGCAAGAACAGCTAAAGGAAAGCACAAATGAAATTTTATAAAAGGATCAATTGAATTTAATATCATGTAAAGTAAATTTTTGATTTTTGTAATGATATTAGCTCAACCAGATTATCATTGGATAGAAATTCTGTTGATTGTTTCCACGTCACGTAGTTAACAATAACAAAGACATGCAAAAAAAAAAAAAACATTGTTTGTATAAGACTTTAAATATAGTGGCGTCAACGCGCTTAAGTAGTTCTGGTATATGAATAGAACCGAATTCTTCATTAGTTCGATAATAATATATACTAATAGAATCTTTGAAATCCATAAGACCCAGGACATCAATACCGGAAAATTGAAACGCAGTAAAACCGTCACCAAAAACGTTGTAGAAATGAGTCCAAGACCCTTGAATACCGCTCTAATACATCTTTGTTGCTATTTTTCATTTTATTTATTTCATGGATATGATTTTTTTTTTAATTATTAGAAAAAAAACAAATTAAATTCAGTACATCCACATGTATCTAGCATAAAATGTATTGTAAGACTAGAAATAGACTACCAAATAGTCTTTATTCACCTTATCACAATATCTTTTTTAAAAAAAAAAAAATATCTTTAATCATGATAGCAGATAACCCTGTCAAAGTGCAATCATGATACCTAAAAATAGAAAACCGGGGAAACCCGGTGCTTAAGCGGGTATTTTTTTTTCATTTTTTATTTGATTATTTATAGTTTTAATTGATTTCTAGAAAACAGATATTTATTTTTTTATAAAAGACGTTGCCTGTCGCACATTTTACATATATATGTATTTTCATTTTTTAGCCATACTATAAGTTTTGGATCAAAAAAAAAAAAAGAGAAAAAGGCATTTTATTTACTTTCTTGAATAAATGATAAAAGAAATTAATAATTAGTGTATATATTTAAACAAAGAAAAAAAAATTCTTATATCTTACACACCTCTTTCTAAATTAATATAAACGCCCATGATTTTAGCAGCATTAGCTATACCCCCCGCCAATGTATGTTTGATACCAATTCACTGAAAGCATTTTTGAATCTTTAAAAAAATTAAGGATATATACTTTATTGACGAACTATATGATGTAAGAACAATAAACAGATTTTCTGTCTACTTCATTGACGCTTTCTTTTTTTTTTTTTTTTTTTTTGACGTTTTCTTGATAATCGTATTGTGATTATTTTTTTTCCTTCATTTTTTTTTTCCATTTCTTGCCAATTCATGTTTATATTAAAACTTTTTTTTTTTTTTTGCTCAAGCAAAAAAAAAAAAAAAAATTCATTTTGAGCTGCGTTTACATTTGGCTGTTAACTGGTTACAAGGGCTCGTTTCGTCAAGCCGGGAGTTCTTATCCTTTCTGAGACAAGGAGCACTCTCTCAAATTGTGAGTATCATTGGCAGTCTTTTGCTGGTTGTCAATACGGAGGGGGGGTAGATGTTCTTATTGTTGACAACAGGTAAAAAAAAAAAAAAAAAAAAAAAAACGATCTATTAAGCATTGATTTTATTAACTAGTGTTAAACTTATCTCTGTACATGCGCGTTGATAGAGGGTTAGCAACGACAACAACAACAACAAAAAAGCCAGCTTGTTCATATAGTTGTTAAATGACAAACATACAAAAAAAAAGTGAGCTTACGACTGTTTCACTTTTTTTTTATCTAATCATTTTAATCAAATGATTTTTCAAATTAGTTTGTCAATGTTATTAACTTCACTCGTCACACATATAGTGCTATAACTGTGTGTGTTTTTTATTTATTTTTGTTACAATTGTAAGCATCACAATTTGTTCACTTTAGAATCAAATAGAAGCTTATATAGCAAGAACTGAATTATAATTGAATCAGAAATTCTGAATTCAATATATATATATATATATATGTGTGCCTTTTCATAGTATTTATTATCAAAAAGTTTTTGTATTGCTAAGTCCTATTGACCTGACCTTTTTTTTTTTTGATTACTATCATTTTAATTAATAAAATAAGTTTCATTTTTTTGATGATTACTCTACAATTAGCAAATAAAGCTGAGTCTAACAACGTTTTAATTCATCTTTGTAACAACTGTCGTTGTTATATTTACTGTCTAAAAAGTATGGATACAGTATCAGAATGGCTCATCTTAAAGTTTGCTACTACAAAAGTTTTATTACAAGTTGGGTGACGGCTATTTTAAAACTATTAATTTACTGTGTATTAACAAGTAAATTCTTGACTTGATGTTTCATTGACATATGGCAAACAAATACTATTTTCTTTTATATTTCATATTTTCAAGTATTATCAGTTCTATATAAGTATATATTAATCTTTTTTTTTTTGAAATGACTTGGTTAATTTATGTTGTAAAACAATTTTGTTTTTTTTGTTCAATGAAAATACTTGATTATTGGGCTTGATGAAATTAAAACTACGACCCAATCTGTTTGACAAAAAAATTAGAATTTTTCCGCAAAATAAAAAAACAAGTATGATAAAATATTAAAATTATTCATTATGTTACCTTTTGAAAAAATGTTATCATAGTAACTATAATGAATGTTAACTAGTTCATTTTCTTTAGTATGTACTTTTGATATCCGTTTGGTGCTACTAGATATATTTATATATATATATGTTTTTTTTTTTCACAGTCAAGCAAAATCCCTCTTTCTTTTCTGTTAAAAGATGCAAACACGTTGTGTTAATTGCCAGTACACCCATTAAGATACATATTTTTTTTTCTCTTACAAAGCTCAGAAGCTTAGCTATTTAGAACTGTCGTTTTATGATATTAAAAGATTTTTATAAACTTTACTTGAGATAATAAACTTTTTTTTTGTTTTGTTTGTTTGTAAGTTGAGTTTTGACGTGTACGTAGTTTTATACAGTATTTGTCGAGTTATTTATAGTAGTGTAGCAAGGCTGGAATCTCATCTGTCAAAATGGTTTTTTGTTTAATGTTTTTTTTTTTTTTTTCAAATTTGGTTTTATCAAATACTGAAATTTAAAATAAATATCATATAAAGATGCCACCTTAATTGGTAAATTTTGTTTAACGGGTTGGCTGTAAAATATCTAGCCTCAATTCTTGAATAATATTCTTGTGAATTTAGTGCTGTATAGGACTTGCGTATTATAAAACTAACTGTTGAATACTGTTTTATCAAAAAAAAAAATTTTATAAATTTTATAAATTTTATTTCCAAGTATTATGTAACTATGTGACGTAAGGACGATGAACAGATTTTCTATCTATCTATTTTCAAGTAGACTTTGTTGCTAAAGATTTACGTACATTTGGACAAGCTTAATTTTACAAATTACGTATCTTTTTTTTGCTTTTTTTTTTTGCAATCCTTTTAGAGTTAATCTATTTACACTATACCAATTGAAATTTTTCATGTTTCTCAAACCTATGGTACATGTAAATGGGTATCAAATGTTAAAATAATTATAGTATTTCATTATGGTGTGATGAAAATATATATATATATTTCATTGCTTTGCCAATATGGAACTTGATCTAATAATCTTATCCCAAAACTGGTCTTGTAGCCTGTAGTCAAGTTCTTAAACTCATTACCGCAACTTTGTTGCTGGATGAGTTGCTTGATTAGAGCAGCTTGTTAAGAGTTCACTGTGTGCTGATCCCTGTTATCAATCATTCACCATGTGTTATGTATCTCAAGATTTTTCTGAGCACATATATTATTTCATGGAGAATTCGGCGTCATCGAATGCCAGAATTACTCAAAGCACGCTGAAAACGCTAATTTTAAAGTCTTATATAAAGACAAATATATGTAATTTTTTTATTAATTCAAACGTGTTCTTTGTATAACTTTGTTATTTTTTCAATTGTGTAACTATGTAAAGTGAGGACCATAAACAGGTTTCTATCTTTTTTTTTTTGCTAAAACCTTAGTCAATAAAGTCTACGTGAATTCGATTTTTTTTTTTAGTAAATATTTTTTTTTCATCATTGACTCAATATTACGCTCTTCTTGTTTCTTGTGACCTTTTTAAAGGTAGCTGAAACTTTCAGGCTAACACATGGTAGAATATAATGTGCCGATTCTTTTTTTCTAGATCATTGATACATACTATAATATCTTTATGTTTTTTTATTTTTTATTGAGGTACTCATGGTAACAGTTTTATTTTTGTCCCAAAAACAGTTTTATCTTAGATTATCAAGATAAAAAATTCAGACTCAAGTTCTATGTCATTCCAATTTTGTGGTTTGATGAATTTTTGAAGTACCAAATCAATAAGTTGATGTTAAAGCTTTTGATCTTGGCTTAACTCCAAGTCTTTTTTTATTTCATTGTTTTTGATTTTATTTCAATATTGAACCTGATTTTGTTTTTAACACGCAAGACGTATTACGTTCCATTCTTTTTTTTTTTTATCCAAAAAAAATATATCCATGCTATAGCTTGTTAAAAAAAAAAAAACTTGGCTTGGGTTGCTTGAGGGACTAACAAGATCATCTAACATTGTGGGTATGAGCCTCCACCAAAGCAATCATTTGCAAACGCAAACTAGTGTTTATAGCAGAATTGCACAGATATTTCTGCTGGGTTTATGTCTCTGTTCTTTCTCTTCATTTTTTTCATAATTGAGACAAGGGGGTTGTGCAAGTCATAGACAGCCCTACTTAAATTTTCACTGATCTAGCACTAACAGATACAGAATTTCACATCTAATGTATTGTATAGTTTTTTTTTTTCTTTTTTTTTCCCTACTCTTCCTTTTTTCATCTGCGCCTAAGATCAGTCTTACCAGGGCCTTACCAACTCAACGAAAACGCATTGTGGCTCATGAGAAAATTTTGATCTTCCTAAATTTACACGCGTACTGTTTGTGGCCCACAAATTTTTTTATTTTTCATCTGATTGATCCCGTCAAAATTAAGAAATACTAATCATTTTTTTGACGCCAAATTCATGATATATTGAATTCAGCTAAAGAAATTTTGAATCTATAACATTTTCGTATTATTTTTTTTAGGCATACCAAATTTATATAATTACCAAATTTTCTATCAATGATATATTTTAATTTACATAAAAGTTTGGAAAAAAAATAGATTCTAATCTAACGTTGTATATAGTCTTTGTTAGTTGGGTTTTAACACGTAACTTTTAAATACAAAAATTTTTTACTCAAGATTCAATGTAGTACTATAACAAATAATAAAAATTCATTGCAAATTAATTACAAACAAACATAAATAAAATTTTCTGTGAGTAGTATGTATTTTTATACAAGGATGCTTAAAATAGAGATATTTCATGATCAAAAAAAAACTGTAGAACTTTTCCTTTTGCGTAATTAAACGTAAAAACAATTCTAAAAAAAAAAATACGTTTTAAAGATGGTTATTGAATTTACTTCTTTTGTGACGGATGAGGCAAAGCTACATACTCGGAAAGTTTTTTGTTTGAAATTCTTTTGATATTTTTTTTAGGTCAAGAATTGGAATAATAGAAAAGCAATTAGTATATATATATATAGACAATGTTATTGTTGATGAAATTTGGTACATTTTCAGATTAACCAAAAAAAAGCATTCGTCTATTTTAAAAAACTATTGTTGCGACAGAAAACGTGGTATATGCTGGTCAATTAAGTCATACAATCCAGGCAGGGTTTTTTTTTTAACCATGAGAACTTTTTTTGTTTTTAGAAAAATAAAAATTTTTGACAAAATGTGATTACAAGTTCTTGTTGGCATCAAAAAGTTTGTACGTCTTTTTTTTTAAAAAAAAAAAAAATTAATCTAGGATTATTAAAGCAAAAAAATATATATATATTTTTATTGACAATAGTTTATCACGTAGTGACCACCAACCACCATAATAAGACCATTAAATAATCACTGTCAACAAAGATTTTAAGAAACCATATATCAAGTATCAACAAATAAGACTTGTACTACTGATCTGATTTCTGTTTTCTTTTGATGTAAAATCAAGCAATTTGACAATAAAACTACTGTATTAGATAAAAGTGACACTAGGATTTCATCAAACACTTTCAACTATTTTGAGAAAATATAGAAAAAAATGACAACAGTCGCGCGCTGAAAACGCTAATTTTAAAATCTCATAGAGACAAATGTTTTTTGAATTCCATGTCTTCTTTGTGTATCTTTGTTATTATTGTTTTAATTATGTAACTGTGTGATGTAGGGACAATAAACAGATTTTCTATCTATATCAACAGTCAAGTAAATTGAAATCTTTTGATTTATTACTATAAGCAATTGAATGAGGTTTTTAAAATTATTTTCAAATTTCTTTTAACAAATTGACACCAACTAATATTTATATCTAGGCCTGTTATTTATCAAGACAAATATTTAATCATACAAAAAAAAACCCCAATAAATTATGCAAAATAATAGTTTTGTACGTATTTCTGCTGTTGATATTTCTTTTTTATAATGTTTTTGAAAAGACTGGTAATTGAAACTTGAACAAGTTTCTTTTTTTTTCTGCTTTTTATATAAGTCAAATTTAATTCACAGAATTCAACTTATTTAATTTTTTTTTTTGTGAATAGTCATTGAAACTGGAAAAGAAAACGGTACAATTTTTTTTCAAAAACATTAGCGTTATTTTTCACTAAGCTTTATATATATATATATATATATATATATATATATATTACAAAAGCTGACAATCCACGAAATAAAATATTTAGTAGAACAATAATATAAATTTAATCATTTCTATGTAATTTATGTCTTGCTACTGAAACTTTTTAGTTTACAATTATTTTTTTCATTGGGTTTGAAGCTGTTTCTACTTATATTTTTTGTAACCAAAAATTAAAAAAAAAAAAAAAAACCAAAAATGAATAGAATCAATTGAAACAATATAAGTGTTATAAATTAGTGCTTAGATTATTGATGAATAAAAAAAACAAGAAAACAACAAAAGATTAACAAATCTGAAAATAGCGTCAAGTTTCAACTGGTGAGGAAAAACACGCAATCAATATTACTTTAATATTATTATTAATTATTTTTTTTTTGAGTTGATAGTTTTGAATCTTTTATTCTTGTGAGATCTATGACTAGATGGTTGGAAGAAAGTTGTTTTGTGTTTTTTTTTCTTCTTCTTACAGTTATGGTAATTTCACAAAAGTATGTCAACCATTTTAGACCCACACAAAAAAATTTCAAAAAGTTTTTATTTTTTTAAATATTTTCTCGATCGATACCACCCCCTTCACTCTTCATAAAGCCCTTTTAGGCCTCGTGTTAAAATTGGCAAAATAATAATAATAAAAAAAGGTCAAGAAACGATGGGTCTACAGAATTTTGCAAGTAGGTATTACAATAGAGGATTCTAAATGCAGACCATCAAGAACTGATTATATCTATATTGCATGAAGATCGGAATAATATTAATATTACAGATGAACCGCGTTATAAGCATTCCCTTCATTAACATGACCTCAGTTGAAAGCATGAAAAAAATGATTTCCAAATTAAAAATCACATAGAAATATCCTGATGTTTCACATTTTCAATATTGCATACAAAAAAGTTTTTTTTTGTTTTCCCCATACAAATATGCTTATAACGTGAACAAAGTTTTTGAGGTTTAGGAAGATTTTTGAGCTGAAGACCTCAAAGAAAAAAAAAAAAAAAAAAATCCGAAACTTCACGTGACTTTCTTTAACAAAATACGTTGTTATGTGTATTTATTTACGCAATATGAATTTAACTATGACCTCGCTATAAACATAACCTCAGATCTAGCATAAAAATTATCGTTCCCAATTAGCATGCTAAATGCGAGGTTCATCTGTATACCTAAAATATTTTGTAAAAAAAAAAAGTACGGTACTGATTGGTTGCGTTAGAACCAGCCAGGAAAAAAAAAAAAAAAAAAAGATGACCGTTGGAAATTCGTGGTTGTGTCTGCACGCCTACAGCTGTCTAACACCTTTCGACATCAAAAAGTTCGGCTTTTGATGGAATGTCGGTAATAATTCATGGTGCATGCATAAAAGCACAATGGATGCTGTTAAATACATTTCTCAGTTAGCGATATTAATAAAAAAAAAAAAAAATTTTTTTTTTTTCAACAATTCCGTAATGATATTCTTTAACTTTTGTAAGCCAGTAATTAATTGACAATGGGTATATTCCAGATTTTCTTGATTAGAGATAATATGGGTCGATTGATTGTTGACGCGATATTTCAATTATTCAACCCTTTATTGAATAAAAAGAGAAAAAAAAAATATATGTATATAAATTGGAGTGAGGTAAATTAGAAGCAGAACAGTGGCAGTCTGAAAACAAACAGCTTTATTGGTAGGCGAGTGCTGTGATTTAAAGTTTACGGGAAAGCTTAACGGAGCGGGAGCATAACTGTCCGATGAGCCTAGAATGGTGAAAAGTGAAAGATAACGGTTTTTTTTTTTTGTGGGCTTTTCTTTGTAGTCTACATAGTTTTTATTATTACTTTTATTTTTTTCTTCCTTCTTCTTTCAAAATAACAATAAAAAAACCTGGATTAATATTATATCAATTACATTAATATATAAATGGCTACTGATCGGTGATCCCTACCATGATTTTTTTTTTTTATTTTTCTCGCTGTTTTAATTGGCCAGTCAATGATTTGATTATATGTGCAAATGACACCACTAATTTGGGTATATCAATTTACGATTCAAGCCAACAAGACCATCAAACTTATGAGTTATTAACTGAGGATTATTACCATATGTAGTTGAAACCCTTTTTTTTTATTTTTTATTTTTGCCATAGCCACGACTATAAATCATTTAATTGAATGCCAAATAGTAATCATAAATGTGTCTGGCACAGCTTAAGAGATATTTTTATTTTATAGTCAGAAAAACAAAAGAACTGCCTTTGTATATAATACAGAGACTTGAAAAAAAAAAAAAAAAAACAATAACAACCCATTTCTTATTATAGAATTACTTTGATAGATAAATGGGTTCAATCTTTTGTTCCCGTTTGTTCTAATTATCTCCCTAGAGTTCCTGTCTTGTTTAAATCACTTTTGAATAGTAATTAGGATTCAATAAATAGAGAGATTCACCAATTGCTGTTGCAGTATAGAAGCCTTTTTTTGTTTTCTAAAAAAAAAAAAAAAAAACGATGATCCTCCTGCAGAAAGTGGTTTCTGCTGCTGTTACTGTTATATTTTTTTATTTTTTTATTTTATTTTATTTTTTGCCAGGCTGTCAAAATATGTACATCCTTCCACAAGTTTCACATATATTGAATTTGTTCAACCTCTCAAACTGCGTACAAACATATGGTTTTTTATTTCATGTCATAATACTTGTTAAATTAATCTGTTTTTTTTTTCGTTTTTTATAAATATTGTCCAGCAATATATAAAAAATTTTCCTTGAATGCTGGCTTGCTTCTACGACCGTATAATGCGTGACCGGCATTTGCTTACCTTTCAAATGTATACATATAAATAACAGTTCTAATGCGGTCTATTATTGTCACAACACGGGTCTTTTAGTTACCTTTGCAAAGGGCTCTTTATTGATGTCAATAATTGTGGTTGGTTGCCAAAAAATTTTCTAATGAAACAAACAACGGCATGCTGTTTTTTTTTTTGCCTAGTTGACGCTTTTTTTTATGGGGGTCTCGTGCGCCCGTAATTAACCCAACAGCACTCCGGCCCTTAGTCAAACTCAACTACCCCCCCCTCCAAAGAAAAAAAAAAAACATTCCACTTTGTTTGGAGTCTTGACTAAAAATAAAAAAGTACCAAGCAACTAAGCATGAATCAAAAAGTAAAAAAGTAAGACAAACTGTCAAAAACGGTTTTTTTTTTTTTTTTTTTTTTGGTGAATACAAAATTTAACAGTCTATGTACAATGTATTCTACTGGTCTTAATACCTACCTGCAAGCTTATGTACTGTGACACTTTACTAAGAACTGTTTGAAATTTGACTTACCACGGTATAAAATCTGAACCTGGTATTATGCCGGGCCGTTTCAATAGTTTTTAATTTCATAAGCATCGACGGACATGTCAGTTTTTCCAAATTTCAATGTTTTGGCTGATTGATCATGTTTGTGTTTCTCGAAATCTGTTTTTTTTGTTTTCAGTGGATTTCTGCAATGTCGTAGACTTTTGGTGGATTTGTTACCACAGACTTCAGATATACATACAACTACAAAGTAAAAAAAAAAAAAAAAAAGAAACCCATTAAATGTGTTGGATCTGAAAATGTTTATACACAAACAGATTACTGAAAAGAAAAATCGATACTGTAAGATATATTCATATATTGCTTGTCAGCTGTAAATGAGTAAGCTTTTTATGGGTTTACTGAATAGACGGAAAAATAGTTTTACAAACCTTACAAACTAAGAAAAAAGTTCAATATATAGTAAAAAAGAATGCGTTTTTCTTGTATTTTCAAGTAGTCGAGATTGATCAAATACGTGAATTTTGGATCTTTGATGCGTGGTTTTTACTTGTTGAATTTCATCAAAAGTGTTTCAAAAAGAACAAAATTTGAGGGCTCCGACTACTGGTACGAAGAAAGCTCACAAAACACGCATAAGTGTTCTTTTAACGATGAGTACAAAGTTATGACAGCACGCTGTGGCACAGCGATTTAAAAAAAAAAAACGTTGTCACGACACTGAGTATTTTTTTTAAAAGGTAGTATATATATACAGGCGTTAGAGCTGTGTGTTGCACTCACGTCTCATGTTTACAAATGGAAAGGTGGCGCGCGTGTACGCGAGGTACGGACGAGGGACGACCAGGGAAATAGTGGGCAAAATAAAGCAGAACAACCCTCTCCTCTTTCCTTCGTGCCTTGTTTAATAACAAAAAAAAAAAAAAAAAAAAAAGGACAAGCACATCGCATGGCTGAATCATGTCAATTGGAAATTTAAAGTAATTAGGCAAAAAAACATTAATAAAGGTAAGAAAAAATATTTTTTTTTTCAATGATAACAAAACTCATTGAATACGTTGAATCTGACATCAATGTTTTCAGTCCGTAGTAGCTGTGATGATTTTGAGTGCTTCTTGATATATATTTTCAAAAAAAAGATAATTTTTTTTCAATTGCTTATCCGTTATAATTTGTTAATTTAATTTATTTATTTTGGATAGAACTTCATGGAAGCCTTCAATAATTTTGTAATTGAATGTTAGTGGCATAATTATTATAATTATATTATTATTATTATTATTATTTATTATTATTATTATTATATATTATTATTATTATTATTTATTATTATTATTATTATTATTATTATTATTATTTATT
>QVTG01000429.1:0-18135 GCA_013305925.1 Geotrichum reessii
TATTATTATTATTATTATTATTATTATATTATTATTATTATTATTATTATTATTATTATTATATTATTATTATTATTAAAGTCTAAGGGGAAGAAACAAAAAAAAAAAGCCTTACAGTTGAGGGTTTTTTTAAGTTGCCGTCAATGACCAAAAAAAAAAACTCAGAAACAACGAAAAGTGTAAAGTTCCGAGCACGTGATTTGAGGGAGTCATTTAAGCCGAGTTTCTTTTGAGCCAATCAAACCTTGCTGTGCGTTTTGTATGACTTCAACATGAAATAGCATTGTGAGTCGCGCCAAAGAACATTTTGTCATTAAAAATAAAAATAAAAAAAATAAAAAAATTGAAAATTTGAACTCTTCCTACTTTTCTTTAATATTAGATCATTGACTGGTATTAGCAGTTTTACGTATAAATTCATCATATTACCAGTTTCAGTTAATGGGGATGTGCTTTGATCGGTCTGACCATTTGCAACAATAACTCCAAATCAACAACATCTCCCAAGCACACCAAAACGCTTAATCCCCACGCAACCTCCAATGACAACGTCTTCATCAAACATCAACATGGTTTCTCAACCAACACCTGAAAATGCGGCCGGATCTCAAAGTCCAAAACCCTTCATGCCAAGTACTGCTGTTTTAAACAATAATGATAATAAAACGCCGTATATTCTTTTTGAATACCCCACACCGTTAAAACCATACCGCACTTCATTCAACTCTATCTTCGCATCGCTAATCGCAGTATCTACAGGATTCCCGCTTGATTCAGTTAAAACTCGTCTTCAAACATACAAATATAATGGCAACTGGCATTGCATCGTCGATACATACAAAAACGAAGGGCTGCTGGGTTTTTTCAGAGGTCTCACAGCCCCATTAATATCGTCTAGTTTGATGCGATCATGGTCAATGTCGATATTTGCCTATTCAAAACCACATACTCATGCATTTTGGTCAAACTTTTATGATACTGTCCCACTGACCTCTGACATGTCTTCAGGAAAAGTGGCTAATGAGTTGAAAGCGTCACAACACACTATGGAATACGTTATTAGAGGTTTCCCGGTTTCATGGTCTTCAGGCGCACTCGCAGGTATCACATGCAGTGCATTATCATGTCCTTTTGAGATAACGAAGCTGGGTTCGCAGATAGAAATTGTCATGAAGCGGAGGGAGCTTTTGCTGAAGCAGGTTTTAGACTCTAGCAAAGGTATTTCACCATCCATCGCTCCTGCTCCAGAGGTGGAACCGTTGGGAACATATCAAATTGCTAAACGGTTAGTATCCCACAGCGGGATTAAAAGTCTTTATGCGGGTTATCGATACCAGTTTTTTCGTGATGCTATTGGCTCTGGAATCTATTTTGGAGTTTATGATTCAATCAAGTCAGGAGTTTCGTTATATTTGTTTGGTACTCCACAAGCGCACCCTATTTCTATTGCTATTGCCGGAGGTCTTTCCGGAGCTGCCAGTTGGATTTTTGTTTACCCTCTAGACACTTGCAAATCTCAATATCAGCGTGATTATTTGGCGTATGTGCTTTCCGGTAATCCAAATGCCCCCAAACCAACTAATCCTGGAATCAAAATCAAGGACCTATTTAAAATTAAAATGTACCGTGGGCTGGGCATCTCACTTATCCGGACAAGTATTTTGGGAACGACCATGTTCTCTTGTTACGAAAAGCTTATGGAAGTCACTGCATAGATTATTTTATTTTTGTATTTTTAGTTATTACATTTATCTACCATCACATCCATCCTTGTACGTATGATTTCCTCAATGATGGCAGCTAGTATTTAGACTTTGGGTTGTGTATTTTGGTTTTTCAGTTTTAAGTACTTATTTTTTCGTTCTCATGTCATAAATATCTGGCCCTAACCCTGTTTGTGGCAAGTATCCTGAAGTCTAAAGTCATCATCTTAAATGTACTTCAACCTCATCTTTTCTGTAAACCACTATCACATAATCTCATTTACGGTGCTTCATTTTAGACGCTAAACGGTTCTGCAAAACTTTCATTATCATTAATACTCAAATTTCTTTTGAATCATCATAACAATGACAACTTTTAGGCAGCCTTTGCTTGCACAAAAAACTACAATTGCTTACTTTGATCCTCTCAATGTTTACGCAGATATTAAAGACGAATTGCTTAAAAATGTTCCGTTAACTAATCTCCACTGGAACCATTCTTTGCGACCATTACGAACAATCAATAATTTGGATGTTGAGTTTGTGGAGGAGAGTGCTCAGATTATTGCTGCTCCTAAGCACGAGATGCTGGGTCTTTCATCTACGCCTTATTGTAAAATCATTTTTATAAAGTGCGATGATACTGACACGTACAGAAGTACAGTGCGGCCTATAATAAAAGAATGGATCACCAATAGTGTAACAAGTGTGAGAGATCCGGTTGAGTGGATAATTTTTCACTATGTGCCATCTGGATCAAAGGCATTTTTAGGAAACCGATTCAAGTATGGAGTGTTTGACAAGATCAAGGCCGATTTCAACACCGACTCTAAAAAAGACAGATGCATTCAGATCAAAAGCGATTATTCAAGTACAGTTGAAAAAGATGAAGTATGGAGGAATTTTGCGACAAAGATAAAGGAGGGCATTCTCGAAGCTTTTAGCGATAGAGTTGATCTGTACCAAGAAGAAATAAACAAGCTAGAAGTCAAAAAGCACATTCTTGGTTGGAACTTTGGCAAGTTTTTTGTTCTTAAAGAAGGGTTAGCTTTAGCTTTTGAGAAGATGTCTTTGTTTGAAGATGCATTACTTTTATATGACGAACTAGAGGAGGCTTTTATACAACTTAACCGACAAAAGTCTGTCACTTCATTTTCATCTACCGCTTTAAAAACCCTTTCACATCCGTTGCTGAAGGTGCAAAAAATGTCAGAAATTAGGCATGACATTCTAGCCAACGACATTTCACTGTTTGATTTTCAATGCTACCTGTTTTCACGCCAAGTTTATTTGCTACTATGTATTGCTGAAAGCTCTAACTCTCAATCGATTTCGGCTTTGAAAATTGGTGAACTCTTTTTGCGGTTACGATCATTTTTGACCGAAATGAATGGTATGCTTAGTTCGTTTAAGCAAAGTGTGCAGTCAATTGCAGAGTGGGTTTTTAGTGTAGCACAAGAATTTCAGCAGGCCAGCAAATATGTTGACGGTGGATTGGTTCGAGAAGTTGCCGAAGGCCGTGGTGAATTATATTTATTGATCCGCAAGTCTATTGAAACAATTGCTGCCACTCGTAACTGGACCATTGAAGGTGTACTGACTGAAGTTTCCTTGGATGACAAAACAACGGATATTGTTGATCCCGATTATCAAATTCACAATGAAGTTTTGGCATCTTACCTGGAAAACGATAAAAGTTTTTATTCTACTTACAAATCAATTACTGAGTTTGCTCTTGCTGAATTTGATCTTGCTGATCGTGTACGAACTAAAAACAGGCTGTCTTCTCAGCTAGCTTTACTAGATTACCAGCTTGGAAACTATACTGAAGCAGCTAAATCGCTTGAAAGCATTCCTGGATTGTATGGTCGCCAGGGCTGGAATCTTATTTCATCGTCTCTACTACTTGTCTATGTTCAGTGTTTGAAGAAATTAAATCGCAAGGAGGATATTTTAGCAAACTCCCTTGAGCTGCTTTCAAGAAGTGAATATTTGACTCCTGCTGAAATAGGAGAGCATATTGAGTGTGTACAGGAACTTTCGGATACTGTTTCATTTTCTGCTACTTTAGACAATTTCTTTGAATGTTCGATTGATCCTAACGTTTTATCAATTGATGGCAAAGATGATTATTGCATCAAAATAACATTCAACAACCCACTAAAACAGGATTTTAAGTTTGACTCGGCTAGTATCACTCTGAGAAACATCAAGGATACGACTGTTACTCTCACTTTTGACCTCTCTACTCCCGAAGGCATAGTTGCAAAGGGCGGTAGCAACAAGTTTTATTTCAAAACCAAAAAGTTTGTTCGGGCCAATTTCAAGGTCACTGGAATGTTTTTTACCAAAGGGAAATTGACTTTGACCAAGAACTTTACTGAAACATCACCAATTATAATTCAACTTTATCCTGCTCCTCATAACTTTCATGCTAAGTTTTGTGTTCCTCCTGTTGTTGACTTAAATGAAAGGCGACTAGGTTTATACATTTCCTCAGGTCAAAATCATATTTCCAAGTGCAATATTACTTTCAAAAGTGTCACGGTAGGTTTAAAGCTCATGTCGCTAAAAGCACAAAATGAATCTAAAATCAACAAAGAAATAGTTGTTCAAACTCACGAAGGAAGGCCTCCTTCTATTACCTTTGAAAATCTTAAGTCTGATTCTGTTGCTGTCATCACTGTTCCTTATGTGTTTGAGTATGATTTACCTCATGTCAGACTCAAGGCTTTCATTCAATACACTACCTCCGATAATGAAATCTTCAGCCATGTCATTGACCAAAATATTGACATTGCTTTAGCTCTTTCTGTGAACGTTCAAGATTTTTACAAACTTGACAAACTTTTTTCCAAGTTCACCATGTCTTGTAATAGCGCTGAACCTGTCTCCATCTTAGAAACAAAGCTCATTGGTAATGAAGATTTCACCATTTCGAGTCCTTATGGAACTTCAATCAAACACGTAAGTTTTTTATTTTCCTTTTTTTTTTTTTTCAACTCTTAAATTTGGATATATACTAATTTTTTTTTTTTTTTAGATTGCATATCCTGAGGGGCCAGTCTCTTATGGATTTTGTATACAAACAACTGATACCCGAACTGGCAACGATGTAGTTGAGCTGAATACTAAGCATAGATATCTCAAGGACGGTAAGTATTAATTAACTCTAGGTTAAAAATTATTTGACTAACATTTGTCTTAGAATGTGTTTTGCTTGTTTGGAAACTATTTGATAGTATATTACAGAAGAGTCCTTATGAAAAATATGGTCTTATAATTGAGTCTCTACTCTATGGCGTGGATTTTGATTCTGTTCGCTATTCACTTTCTGGTTTTGTGACTTTGCCAGAAAATCTCGTTACAACTCTTGAAAACTCAGATCTTTTAAAGAATATTCCTGCTGACATTACTAAATCCATGTTTGACTACTTGAAAACGAATCTTCCCCCTGATACGAGTAACATCAAACTCACTGAAAAAGATTTAGCTCCTATCACTCGAACGCTTATCATTCCTGTTTCCATTCCCCAGGTTCACATTGTTCATACTGTTGAGCTTCACTTGCCTTTTGAGGATCACTTCGTTGTTGGTAAAGCTATTTCTGTCACAGTTGAAATCAGATCCTGCGATTCTTGGGCACCTTTAGATACTGATAAAAGCCCAAAAACATTTCTTTACGACATTTTCGCACCTGCAGACATCTGGGCGATTTCAGGTAAGAAACGCGCTCAATTTACGCATTCATCGTCGGACGGAAAGATTAGCACTTCGGTCATTAAAATTTCTTTGATTCCATTGAAGACTGGCAAGCTTTACTTGCCAAAAATTGACATCCAGAAACACCAATCTGTTGCTGAAGATATTATCATTGAAACAGACTATAAAAATTTGTACCAATCAGCATTAGTTGTTCCTGAGTTTGGTAGACTTACATTATCATTTTAGGGTTTATTTTCATTTTTTTTTTTTTTTACAATAAAAGGATAGAACTGTTTTGCATGTTAAAAAAAAATTAAAACCAATATAATAGATACTTATCATCTTAAAGAATAGATGTATGATTTTAAAAGAAAAATTCTATAAACATTAAATGAATAATAAAGCAGCAAATACTATTTCAAAGACTTTTGATGCGCCACAATGCCTTTTAGCAAATGGAACGCATCTGGCTTTTCTGCCATAACATCAACAACCATATTGTTTTTTTCAAGAAACTCCTTAGTAGTAGGCCCAATAGCAACAATGTGACATTTTCTGTCTTCCTTCATGTTGTTCAGTGCAGTTACTAAAGAATCCGCTTCCGCGGGTGAAAAGAAAACCAGATAGTGCAAATCTTGGGTTGAACCTTCTTGTTTGCGAAGCGAATCAATGACTCGCTGTTTCACGCGAATCTCAATGTCATCTAATGGTAAAGTCCGGTAAACAACCTGTTCAGTCAATTTGACACCGGCTTCAGCCAGTCTTCGAGGAATAATGTCTCGTCTAGTTTGACCGGTGAAAAAAATCAATCGAGGTGGTTCATCATTCTCTTGTTGAGGTTTCGAGGCTAGGTCCTTGAGAATTATTTCAGACAAAACTGCGCCATTTCCAGCTTCCTGACCACCTCTAATGTCCGTAAATCCAGCTTCAGAAAGAACCTTATAAGTAGCCGGACCAACTGTATAAACAGGCTTGTTGAGCAAACTCTTGAGCGCTAAGGAGTCCAGATCATCCAAATGCATATTAACAGCTTCTATCGCCCGCTGGGACGTTATAATAATTGGACCCGAGTTATAAATAAAATCTGAAGATTCTAGCACAGTTTTGAGCGCCGGGGGATCGATATACTCATGTTGTAGTAGCGGCAGAAATTCAGGAGTGACAGGGCTTTCTTCCGACTCAAAAATTTCAAGGTAGGGATCGCGTGGAACGGTTTTGTTTTTAAGAAGAAAAATGTATGGTTTGAAATCTGTTTTTTCTGATGTATTAGATGGCATTGCTTATAAGTATCAAAAATCCAATGTGCTTATAACGATGTTAATAATGAATTAAATAACAGTGTAGTGAATGCTTAGACTTTTATTTGAAATAGAAATATACCGAATCAACGTTACGTCGAATCAAATTTACGATAATAAAAAAATTAATTCAAACCGAAGCATTAAAGAAAAAGTGCCTGCCTTGCCCTTACCCAAGTAAACTCAATAAGCTTATATTTAACCTCTCAACGAAACGTTGAAAAACTTGTAACTTGTTCTGAAATTAGAAAATCTTTTTCCCATTTACTATCAAAATTAGTTTTTTTTTTTTTATTTTTTTTTATAAATGAATATAAAAAATGTTTATTGCTTTTTGTTTTGTTTAATAACTTTAAATTTTACAAGTAGCACCAGAAGGAACATTCTGGCAAGCTGTACTAGTTTTACCACCTTTTATGTTAATTTGGCTCCAGGTCCAGTTGGAACAAGAACCAGAACCGCAAAGAAGGTATGCGTTGGTACCACTGCTCTTGACCATACCGTGAATATTGTTGAAAGTAATACCGGTAATTTTTACGCCATTAGTAGGAGAACCAGTAGGACCGCCGTTCAAATAGTCCTGCTGAACATCGATGCCGTATTTGGCAATGTTGGAAAGAGTAATATCCTGGAATTTGACACCACTAACTAACCCAGTAGCCCCGGAAACAGTCTTGATACGAACACCGTTGTCAGAATCGACGACCTGAGAATTGAGAATGTTAACATTGGTAACAGAGTTAAGAGAACGGCCTCCAACAGAGCCAATAGAAAGACCATGTCCACCAGAGCAGTATCCGTTTTGAAAAGTAATGTGGTCACCGGAGTTTATAGCAAGACAGTCATCTTGGTTGTAAACAGTAGCTTTATCAATTGTGATATAAGTACTGGTGCCAACATCAAAAGCGTCAGTATTATGGCCACCATTGGTCTTGTCACCGGCCCTGTTATCGATGAGAATGTTTGATAAAGTTAAATGATCTGATAAGATACTAAAAGCCTGAACAGGGGTGTTGTATACTTGAAGGCCCTGAATATTGGAATTTTGCATCTTATGGGCAGAAAAGAATTTAGGCTTTGTTTTACCACCGTTGGAGCCCTTACCATCCCACCAACGTTGACCACCACAGTCAATTTTGCCACCAGTAGCTTGATTGACAGTAATAGAATCACCAGAAACAGATATCAAAGGACCTGCCCATTCTTTGTAACCAAAAGTAGTTGTACCAGCAAATGTAACAATGGTGCCCTTGTTGAGTCCTGTAAGATCAAGAGTCTGGCCAGCAGGAACCGCAATATTTTGAAGAGTAATTGTGGAACAAGACTTCTTGCCAGCAATAGCAGAATTGGCATCTGTAAAAACACAGTCATTGCCACGGGTATGAAGATTGCCTTCAGTAGGAGCAGCCACAGCTAAAGCTACCATAGAAAAAACAGCAGATTTCAATAATAGCATTATTTAAACCCAATAATGAATTAAAATATCAATGACAGAATTTGATAAACTTTATCTAATGAATAGTAAACTGATTATGAGTATTACAAGTCTTAAAAAAAAAAAACAGACAATTCAACAACTTTTATAGTAAATAAGCCTTCAAAATTTTATGTCTGTTCTCGGCATCAAATGCTTTTGCGAGTTCAGGAATTCATAGAGGTTATTCAATTCCGCAACTTTTTTTTTTCAAATCAAGTATTTCAACATGTTACCCAGCGTATAGTGCAACAATATTCTATGCACAAATCAAACATATTAATGAACATAATTTTTTTGAGGTACTCAAATACTGTAGGATGCCATTTGCAATCACAAGATATATGCATAAACAAATTGACAGTTTCAAAGTTAACAGTGTTTCATATTTTATACATCTCATAATTCATTTTCATGTTGGTTATTGACGGATGATGTGATTATAATTATACAAATTAAATGGTAAGTGGTACTGTTGATCCTGAATTACTCATCCACATTAAACATACAGACTTGCCAAAAAAAAAAAATGATTGAAATGTATTTATAATAATAACTATTACAATGCAGATTTATTACATGAATTCATTTCAACTCTACATAAAATAAAATAAACTTATCTCCGGATGACAAGAGTTAAAGCCAAGAATTTACAAAAAAGGTCTTAAACAATCTTTTCTTTTCATGACTTTTAAAACCATAAGTCCATAAATTATGTAGTCCAAAAGCAGCATTTATTTAAAACAGAGCTTTCTGAAAACGTGAAAAAAAAAGGTAATACCCCTGAACATTATTTCTCCGTTAGTATCAAGCATCATTTTTAACCATTCGTTCAACTGATCCTCTTACTTTTCGATTCAATGAAATTTAAACTGTTCCCTTTTATTTTGTACCCTATATTTAAGAGTTTTCAGTGCTTTTTTTGTTTTGATTTTATTCAAGTTGGTTTTGTTTTACCAAAGAATTGTGTAAAAAAGTTTTTCCGGTTTCTAGAAACAACTCAATCACTTATCAATTTCATCGCCAATTATGAAACTCATAATATACAGAAATGAAAGTACCTCAAATTATTAGCAAAATGTGCATATGTCTTTGCCTTTTTTTTTTTTGGACAAATTAGAATTTTTAATACATGTCAAAACATTAGGATAAAAATACGTATATGTGTTGCTTTATCAACTGCAGTTAAATTCTGCTACACAACAAAATGTAAAAAGCAATTATTTTTGAATGCTACACACTTAAAATTGAAAATATGCAATACAAGATACGTACATATAATACTACAGTTTTCAATCAAATCTTAGTTATATTGAACCAATGGAGAAAAATAAAAAAAAGAATCAATTGCCGTTTTGTTTAACTTTATTTTCATTTTCCAAGAAACCTTCGTCGTCTAATAAACATTTAATGCCAACTACTAAAGTTATCATGTAAAACCAGTGATCAATAATTTCAAGCCCTTGAATTGTCAGTAGATATGCATTAAGATGAAGAAATGAGAGAAATTTGTTTTCTTTTATTTAGTTCAATTTTTAAAACAATCAAGACTGAACGTCATCGAAGCAATTAAAGTAAAAATCATTATGGCAAGACTACTACTAATTTTTATACAGTCATTTAACCTTTGAACTGTCATTTTTGATGACTTTTTAGATAGCCAAACGTACAGAGATGTTGCAGCTTGTTTCCATGTCTCTGTTATCACGGTTTCTGAAAATATTAAAAAATTTTAAACAACAAAACAGATTTATTGAAAGTTGTTATTAAATACTTCCAGAGTATTCTTAGGGCGTTAAAAACAAATCGTAATTTTAACCGTAAAAAAAACCAACCAAAAGCTACGATTTCATTGCTGCTTTAGTGCCGAAGATTAATCAAATTTCATTGATCAAAAATTTGCAAAAAAAAAAAAAGCTGAAAAGTGTATTTCATTAAGCCTGGTGTTTTCTCAATATGTAACTACAATAGACACCTAAGTAAACAATATAGTAATAGTAGTGTATTTCATTAAATAAGAGTTGTGCAAAAGTTTGGTTTAATTGTCAAAAAAAAAAAAAAAAAGTGACAAGCAACGTTCCATTTGGAAACGTCTAAGTCTTTAGGTAATTTGTTGGTTATGTGTCTAAATAAGCTTGACTTTTAGTGACGGTGTAGAGCGCCATTTGGCAAGGAGGAGGATCAGCTATACACGTTTTTAATGAGTTTTGAAAGAAGAAGAAAAAAAAAAATGAATTTAGCTGTGTATAAAAAATTTTAAAAGATTGTCTGCTTTTTATTCACCAACTTGGCACTTTGTTTTAGAAGGATCACACGGCCCATTTACAAAATTGTGGTTGTTAAATTATTTTTTTTTTTTTTGCTGATAATCAATCAAACTCAAGATATAGAGAGGTCCCCCTTATTCTACAGATCTCAACACCATTGAAAATGTTTGAGCCTATTTTAAAGTAAAAGTTACATTCTCAGCATTTTAAATTATTGAAAATAAAAGTTAACTCAGCTAATAAAAAAACTTTTTCGTCGATTGTTTCGTGAAAATTGAAATGCTTTTGATCAAGACACAACTAAGAATGTTATCTCATTTGTAAAAAGAAATAGAGTTATAAAGGTAAAGTTAAAGGTTGGCATATCAAATATCAAACTATAAAGTCTCAACTTTTCAAAGGTAGTAAAGATATTAAAGTTGAGAAAAATCAGTTGTTTTACAAATATTTTTTTTTAAAAAAAAGAATTCTTGTTACATTTGAAATTACAGATTATAGTGCCATGTTACAACAATCAAATTAATTCTAAGAAGAAAAAAAAAATTTAATAACATAAAAGTGAATATATTGCTAATAATCTATTAAAACTAAACTTGACTACTCATCCCATTGTCAGGATTAGAATTTCCAGCATTAGTAGTATAGTTCACATTGTGGCCAGAGGCATTTCTATGAGCGCTGGTATTAGAAAGTGATTCCGGTTGTTGAGTAGCAAGAACCTTCTTCTTACGCCGCATTTTGGCCTCAAAATCGTGCCATTCCTCTGTGAGTTCTTCGAGTTGTATCGGTCGGGTTGGTTTTGGATCAGTAGTAAAATAATTGTCTCGAAGAACGTCATTAGCAGTATATCGCAACTTGGGATTTAACTTTAGAAGTTTCATAATAAGATTGAGTGCAGCTTCTGGAATAATGTTTCCAAGTTTAGCTAAAATCTGTGACTTCTTGGGCTCTTTGGGTGGTATCAGTTGGTACCAAGGAAGAGTAGCTGCCTCGGGCCAGCCATTTTCAATAGGAGTACCCATAAGACTGTAAATGGCACGGAGTTGGCCAATTGAGTCCTTACTCTGAAACAGTGCCTTTCGGATAAAAAATTCAGCAAAAATACAACCGAGACCCCAGATATCGACAGAACCATCATAGTTAGTTTCACCTAAAAGCAATTCGGGTGGTCTATACCAAAGCGTTATGACACGATTTGTGTAATGGGCATCTGGATTCAATAAGTCGATAGATCTCGCAAGACCAAAATCAGCTATCTTCACCACACCCTTATTGCTCAATAAAATATTCGAACCTTTGATGTCACGGTGAAGCACACCACGCTGGTGCATATAATCCAGTCCTTCTGTGATTTGTTTGAATAAATACTTGATATGACCCTCGTTAAACATGAGCTGAGGATGGGATAGAATACCAGCTAAGTCATGGTCAAGATATTCAAACACCATATAAACATGATTTTTCTCTACCATCATTTCTACCAATGAAACTATGTTAGGATGTCGCAAAGACTGGAGAAGTTTAATTTCTCTGATAGCCGTTATTGGGAAGCCATCTTTTTCAGACTCCATACGCAATCTCTTAAGAGCCACCATACGTGTTGTCTGAATATTGATAGCTTTATAGACTTTGCCGTAAGTGCCTTCACCAATCTGACTTACTCTTTTGTATACGCTCTCGGGCATATACTCAATAACTCCATACTTTATTCCGTTTTTAGTATTTCGGTATCCACTGTTTGTCGGCCGTGAGGAAGCCTTCTGACCTGGGTTAGAATTTTGCATACTTCTATCTTGTTTTGGATGCCTTTCGTCATTGACATGTCGCCGTTTAGGGTCATCCCGCCCATTAGAATGTCTATTACCAGTGTATGCGCTCGGCCCAGTAGGAATAATAGAAGACTTTTTGCTTCCAAGATTAATTTTGATTTTACTCCTTTCTTCCGGAAGTGTTTTGTTTGATTCAAATTGTCTGGAATTATTCTTCATTGAAACACTAGTAGAGTTTTCAGATTTTTCATCACAATTTTTTTTATCACTGTCCTTGATCGGTCGTTGAGAAGATCTATCATTTTTTGTGTTAGACTGACTATTAACAACTTCAGATTTTGTTTGAATAGGCGATTTAGGCTGCCTTGTATCATTATTATTATCAGGGTTATTATTACTATTATTATTGTTGTGGTTGTTGTTGTCGTTATTGTTGTTGTTGTTGCGTTTCCGGCGACGAGAAGATGGTGATAAAGACCTGTTACGTCTATTCAAATTATTTGGGTTTAAATGATGATGAATATTGTAGTGAAGATTAGGCTTGGATCGATTTTCTTGATTATGTAGACTGTCCTGTGAGTGTCGGTCGTCTTTATCAGCTGGTTCGATCCTGTCGAGTCTTCTCGAAAAATGAGGACGATGATCCCGGCTCCGATCCTTGTCCCAATCTCTGTTATTAGACCTCATGCGACTATTAGAATGCGGTCTCCTGTTGCCAGAATCAGACCGACTATTGTTAGGTCTCTCGCGTTTGTAGTTGGAATCAATACGAGATGTCAAGTCGCTTGAACGATCTACTGAACTAAAACTGCGCTGTCCTGTCAACACACTAGAGTCAATTCGAGCAACATGACCCTCTCGTAATGAAGTTCCTTCAGAACTAAACGACGATGGTGATCGCGAGCGATGTCTTTTACGAGGTGGTGACCGGTTTTGGTGTAAGTCTTGATAATCATCATCTCTACTTTCTCGCGTATTGTTGTGATATTTGCTTCCACGACGGTCGCGATTATAAAAGTTGTAACGGCCGCGATTATGCGAATTTTCTGTGTTAGAATGCTGTGTTTGGTTCATAGTGAAACTCGAACCAAGTAGTAGCGGAGATGTATTTAGAGAGCAAAGACTGCTTCGTTGATGGCAAATATCAATTTGGTGAGATAAAATGAAATATCAAAAGAATTTGTTCCTTGAAAAAGTGTAAAATGATGTTTTTTTTTTTCTGGTGTAAGTCCACAGTATTCACAATACAAAACAGAAAGGGCAAAGAACCATGTAGAGTTGAAGAGTGTGAAGTGTTGCACAACGAAGTCGAAGAGGAAAAGATTTTTTTGTCCGTTTTTCTTGATGGAAAAGTTGGGACTTAGTCAGTAGAAGCTACTGGTTAGATTGCCCTAACCCTTTAACAAAAATTGTTTAAGAGTCTATGATCAAAACATTTGGCTAATGTGTCCAAGCCGGTCTTGTCAGAAGCCTTCAGCAAACCATGTGACAATAACAATGACCTTTGGATGTTGATAGTAATGTTGATGTTGATCCCAGAATTTACATTGAACAAGCGAAGATGATTACAATGTCTCGCTAGTCCGAGGATAAGAAAGAGGCACTAACCCACTCCAAAAAAAAGCTCCTACAAATATTTACGACAGGTACAACAACAATCCAAAGATTCAATGAAGGTGCCAGCACTGGATCGCGGCAAGCCGGAAGAAAAGAGCCGGTAAAGGAGTCTTCAAGATTAGCAAAAACCAGCAACCAAGACAATCTAGGGATACCAGAATATTAAGTAGGAAGTGGAAAAATCAATAGTAAAACGACCATAAAAACAGCCATTTTCAAGAATAATGGTTTTAACCACCTAACAAATCACCATAAAGAAACCGAATCAAAACCATAAATAAATGAAAATCATGCTGTTCCATCAGCAGATGTGTGGATCTCGATAATAATGAGGATAATAAAAATAATAATATCAAATTATCAACCAATCAAGTCAAATAGACAAAACAAAAAATCAGATTATCATTGTCGGAAAAAAGATTAGATTGTTGATGAAAAGAATTGACAAATTGGCTGATGGTGGCAAAAATAAGAAGTTTCGATTCATTTTTGAGTTGATAGATGTGGGCTAGGGTTTAAAAGCTTTGTTCCATGATGTTGATAAAAGTAATATTCAAGCTAAAAGCTTTAAATAATTCCTCTAATAGAGCCAATTTTCTACAGTCACAAATCTTAGAATCAACAAACCGATTGTATATGGTTGGACATTTTTATGAATAGTATTAGCTTCAAATAGTTTGTACTTTTTAGTCATATTTGATGAATATAAGTTGCATGAATCATGGACATTTCCCACAATGTTCTATTTAAAAAATGTTCTTATCATTTAAAATCTATTCAATACATGAGAGGCCAATATCATTTAATATACGTATATATAATAATTATAAGTGTATTATTCAATAAATTTTGAAAAGATGATGTCTATGAAAGTTCAATCTTCCGCATTTGTTTGAAAAACTATTGAACAACGAAATGAACATGTAGATGTTGTCAAAAAAAAAAACCAAATAATGATATATTACGGACTATTGGCATCTGATATAAGTGCAAAAATGATTATCCGGTAATATCATTTTGTTTACTGAATAAAATAAAAAAAGTCTAAAGTTGAAAAATACTTAGCGTTTAGGTGATTGTAGTGGACTTTCAACAACTATAATTCAACCTTTAGAGATATCCGAATCTATTGATATCAATTGTAATGAATGTTGAACTATTTGAGACTTTTGAGTTTTTACGGTTAATAAAAGTTCAAAATAAATCAACATTTATTGAGAGATCCGTAGCCATACCACAATTGTTATTATAGATGAAAAGCCATCAAAAAAAAACTGTAGTACAGAATCTTCCACAACAGGATCCATGTGCGTGGCTGTCAAGATATATATTGAACCAAGTTCAACTCTTTAAACTTGTTAGAGAACATCACGTTGTAGAAGTAAATTAAAAAATATGATGAATAATTTACCATATTTGGGTTTTTATTTTATCAGATAATATAGATACTAAGTCATGATGGCCTTAGACAAGCCTAAAAAACTGGTACAATTGTTGAAAGAAAAAACTGTTTTGGTACCTGAATGAAAACTTTGAAAACATCATAAACTATTTTTTTTTTTTCATTTTCTGTTTGAAATAAATAATGATAGTAGTTGGGTGTAAATAAAAAGGTAAACTAATTCATGAAGCGTGTGGCCAGCAGCTCGCATATAAAAAAAAAAGTGTTAAAATCGTTGATCAGTTGTTGTTTTTTATTTTGTGTCTGTTATCGCTTTTCAAAGTATCCGGAATTCTTCATAAACGCTGCACTGATATCAAGAACCCACTCTCCAAGGTCGAGATACTTTTCGACGTAACTTCTGGTTTCCTTTGATTCCACCTGATTCGTTTTAAAACTGCAGTACTCAATTAGAAAAAAAATACATCTATAATAGACTATAAATGTTCACTTACGTCAAACCTGTTGACCGTTTAATGCCTGCTAACACAGCAGAAATCAGTAGAAGATCAAAAGAGATATGAACTGCTTTACCGACCTGAAAAAAAAAACGATTAGCTATAATTTTGTGACTCAAAAAATATTTGAATTCAGTAGATTTTCTTACAATGCCCATAATAAATATGTAAAAGATTTTTAACTTGATGATTGGAGACGAAGGACAAAGATAATGAGAATAAATTGTGATGATGATGGTTTGTTTTGTTCTTTTTTTCTTTTCTAATTTTCGAAACGGCTATTAGCTATGAACTGACTCAGCACTAGACTTAAACTATAGGCTTTATTACTTAAGTTAATTTTTGCTTATTTCCCAATAGCTCATCTTGTTTGTTTTTGCGACACGAAATTTTTCAATAGCTGACTGACAGCCTCATCATTTACCATTTTTAACTCCCTTCAACAATCACAAAACTCGGATCTTCTTTGCTTTTAATTAAACACCATAGCCACTAGAATGTCAGCATTTCCTACCTCTCTGGCTTTTTCAACAGAAGTTGTCAAAGCTTTTAAACCTTCCAAACTTTTTAATTATCACAAGGATCGCAAACAGATAACGTCGATTGATTTTGACGATACAGGCAAATACTGCATAACCTCTGCGGAAGATGAAAGCATTCAGCTCTATGACGTGAAACTTGGAAAACACAGTAAAACTCTTCAAAGTAAAAAGTATGGTGCTAGTTTAGTTCGTTTCACTCATCATGCCACTAATTGCATCTACGCATCCACGAAAGAGGACGACACGATCAGGTACCTGTCACTGCACGACAATAAATATATACGCTATTTTAAGGGCCACAAAGCTACAGTCGACGCATTAGAAGTTTCGCCTTTGAACGACATTTTTCTGTCGGCATCAAGTGACAACAGTGTTCGATTATGGGATCTCAAATCATCAACATGTCAGGGTTTTTTGCGTACAGTCGCGCCGAGCTTTCTAGCATTTGACCCCACGGCTGTGTTATTTTCAATCGGCTCCGAAGTTGCTTCTGAGGTTGCACTTTATGACGTTCGCAACTTTGACAAACAACCCTTTTCAACATTCAAGATTCCACGTAGCTCGCAACCTGGTCCTCCAGCAGGCTGGAACAAAATTGAGTTTTCAAACACTGGAAAGTTAATCCTTATTGGCACTGAGGGAGACACACATTATTTATTAGATTCATTCACTGGAGAGCTGAAAGCAAAACTTGTCGGACATACATCTTTCACAAATTTCAAAAATTTAGACGGATCGCCTCGGAAACGCGCCAGCGGGCATATTTCTTTTACCGCCGACGGCAGGTTTGTGTTTGCAGGTTCGCCCGATAACCGAGTATTTATCTGGGACACATCAAAAATTAATGACCTTCCGGAAAGTGACTTGTCGTTATATCCCATTAAAGCATTGGATTCTCAATCCCCAACGTCGCTACTAGCGTTTAACCCCTGTTTTATGTTGATGGCGACGGCGGATGTGGCGCTAACTTTTTGGCTGCCAGATCTAAAACCAGAGTAACTGGCGATTATAAAGGTTGGATATAATAGAAAGTCACATTTTAGTTTGGCATATTTAATAGTATTTGTATGTAAAATAACGACTAATAAAAATAAAAATCAAGTACTTGCCAAATTTCGCTTTTACATATTTATTATTATTATTATTATTATTATTATTATTGTTATTGTTATTGTTATTATTATTTGCTAATCAAGAGTTACACTTATGAAAAATTGATTATACAAGAAGAGTTGAAGCATTTAACAGTAGTAGTGCTGTTTACTTCGATTGCCTTGATGGCGCCAAAACCGTCTCCTACAATATTATCCTTGCAAAAAACTAAGTCCAGTGAAATAGCAAAGCAATAAAATCTAGTTTCATATGATAACGCTATCGGAATTTGAATTCGGTTTTGATAAAAAAAATTTTTTTTTTCAACGCATTCATTACAAATTAAATATTGTGTGAATCCTGCAATGATGATAACATGTTTTACAAGTTTGTTTTTTTTTTTTTTTTTGGTTTCGCCAACTTCTTTAAAAAAAATTTTTTTTTTTACATAAAAAACTTTGATAAATTAAAAAATGTCTTTGTATATCTTTGTTATTAAGCCCGAGAAACTCTGTCAGGAAACTTGCTACTCGTCGTAAGCTATCCGAAGGCGACCTTGATAAACTATTCGTGAGAATCAGACAAATGGAAGGCATCGATGATGACAAGTACTGGAGTAAGAAACCGCATTGGAAACATCTAAAGTATGATTGAGACAAGAAATCTCGTACAGCATTGCAAAAGCTGAAAAACACTATGCGCTGTACATTACGGGCTGAGTGGCAAAGAGATTATGAAAAATTAGGTGAACTTCGATAATATTAATCGT
>QVTG01000043.1:0-55720 GCA_013305925.1 Geotrichum reessii
TAATAATAATAATAATAATAATAATAATATTAATAAATAATAATAATAATAATAAATATAATATAATAATATAATAATAATAATAATAATAATAATAATAAAATAATAATGAATAATAATAATAATAATAATAATAATAATAAAATAATAATAATAATAATAAAAATATATAATAATAATAATAATAATAATAATAATAATAATAATAATAATAATAATAATAATAATAATAAAAATATTAATAATAATAATAATAATAATAATAAATAATATAATAATAATCATAATAATAATAATATAATAATAATAATTTTTTTGAAACCTACCCATTTTCATTTAAATATTATTAAAAATATATATATATAGAGAGAGAGAGAGAGAATAGCACGAAAGAGGGAACTGAGTGTTGGAAATTGCAAGGTGCAATCGATCGTCTAATCTTTTATGAAAAAAAAACCCCCCGATCTGTATTGCCTAACATTTTTTATTATTATTATTTTTATCATTATTTATCAAAAGGTTTATTACTGAACGAAGACTTGTTAGGATTGTAATGCTTGTTCATGGCTTTACACTGTTTTTTTTTTTTTGTTTTTTTGGCTCTTTAATCAAGTTACCCTTGCCCTTTTACATGAAGTTGTACATAAGATTTAATCATTGCCACCAAAGATATTTGCAGTCAATTATAAACAAAAAAAAAAAAAAAGCTTTCATAATAGCCATATTCTTCATCAGTATACAAACTTCATCCATTGATTCAAGTCTTTCAAAGTTCTTAGAAACCCTTTGTAGGAACACTCTTAGTAAAAAACTGAAAAAAAATCTCTTTTTTATTATTATTATTATTATTAACTCCCTTTATTTCGTCATAATCATTTAATCAGTAATGCATGTTTGTAAACTAGATACAATGAATTTATTTTATTCTATTGTTATTTTAATTTTTCAATGTTAATAATTTGTTACACGTAATATTGGCAATCTGATTGTTGAAGTCTCAAGTTGTAATTCTTATCTCTTCTTTTTACAGGGCGCTCACTACTAAATTGGCTCTTTTTCTCTCTTTCTTTAATACCCGCTCCGCTGCTCAAACATTTCCAATCGATTTTCTCTTTTGAAATGTTCTATTATTATTTTTTTTTTTTTCTTAACTCCCTTCTCTTTCTTTTCCCTTTCTTTTTCCTTCACCATCATCAACCAACTACTTTGTACTTTTATTTACAACTCCGTCAGTACATAAACTGTTGTGTTTTTATTCATTTATATTCCTTTTATCTATATTCATTGTCTAGCCATTTTTTTACACTAGCTCCCGATCCAGGTCCGTAAGATTCTCATAACCTATATTCTCAGTCCTTCTAACTCAATTTTACAGATTTCAATACTTGCCGTTTCAAATGGCTCAGTCTACAAGCCAACAAAACAACTCTAAAAATAATACTCACGATACCTCTGCGTCTTCCGTCGCTTCTACAAATAATGAACAGCGCATTTTCAGTTCAGTGAACCCAACCCAGCCCTTAGACTTTCAACCTGATCTTTTCAAACTTCTAAACATCGACTCCAAAATTATGCTGGACAAGTTGCTTAACGCTATGGTGAGATCCGACGAAGAAGACGAAGAAGGAGACATTCAGTTTATTGCTGGTGAAAGTGCCAGCTTTGAATATTCCAATAGTGCTATAGACAACACTTTTCAAACTTCAGCCGTTGTCAGCAATACAACCAATACTCAGGGAGACAAAAAAAAACGGAAAAAGAAAAAGAAGAAAAAGTCTTCTACCAATACGGAGTCGCCAAATGAATCGTTGCTACAAACTAACTCTCACCATCTTCCTCATGGCTTTGAACTAGGCGACCCTAAAGCTATTGAGTATTATCGAAAGGAAATGTACGACTATCTCCTTGGAAACACTCATTTGTTTCTTCCAGAAAACTATCAGCTCCCAACTTTGTTTTCAACTCCGCCAGACAGTTTTGCATCACCGACAAGAAACAATGGTGATAAAGAAACTATTTTTACTATTGAAGACATTGTCAATATAATTGTTTTAGAAGGGGCAAAAATTCTTACTGCTTCAATCAATAACAGTCCAGCATCGGTCTCCGACTTTGTCGACCCAGACGAACTAACACTTCATCAACGGTACATTCACTACAAAATTTTTCAAGAAATGCAAACCCTGATTAAAGAAAGTCACGAAACTGCCCTTAGACAGCAAAATGGTCACCCAGGTCTGGTAGAAAGTCGATGGAAACTGCAACGCATTGAAGTTAAGCATCTTGATGAACTTTATAACCGTCTCAATCAAATACACAAGTCTACTTTCACCAATCTCCAGAACTTTCCTATTCACAAGCTGCAAATTAACCAGCTTCAGAAAATTCAGGCTCTTAAACAAGAACATTTGATTAAAGCCGCTAAGCAGCAACCAGCTTTACAAAACCAATCGTCACAGCGGAATCAAGACCAAAAAATTCCCGACATTTCCAAATACGATCCTTACATTGCATCATTAATAGAGCGTCTGGTTTATTATATTCAATTTTCTTCTCACCAGGCCAGCGCGTCAGCAACTCCTACTTCTCCCCTGATAACACCTCAACACCGTCCACTCCCACAACAACAAAAGCAACAGCAAACACCGCATTTGCCTCAACAATTTCAGCATAATTCTACAGTTCAACATCAGCATAATCATAACCAGCACGATTCCAAAGACAAGAAGCCCAATGATGATAAGATTTGGGATACGAGTACTTCCGAAGAGCGCCAGCGAATTAATCAATTTTGGCTGAGTTTGAGCGAAGATGAACGCAGAGAGCTTGTCAAAATTGATAAAGATACGGTCATGGAAAAGATGCGTGAACAAAAACGAACCAACTGTAATTGTACCGTATGTGGCCGGAAGAGAATGGCGATTGAAGAGCTGGAATCTCTTTACGAAGCCTATAACGATACTAAATCTGGGAGTCAGGACGACGATGACAGTTCTAATCGTATCGACCATTTCAACTTTGGTAACAGCCTTACAATAAAGGGAGGTATTCTAACTGTAGCTGAGGATCTCCTTCAAAACGACGGCAAAAAATTTATTGATATGATGGAAAGTCTTGCTGAAAAACGAATGCGTCGTGAAGAGGAAATTGAAGCATTGGCTGCTGATTATATTTGGGAAGGTACCGAAGAAGATTATGACGAGGACCCTTTGACATCTGATGAAGTTGAATACGACGATGAAGACGACGAGGATGATGACGAGGATGACCTTGATGACGATGACGAGTTAGAAGATGATGACGATGAAGATGTCAACAATAATGAAGATTTTGATCAAGCTGTTGATAATGAAGAGTCACGCTGGGCCGAGAGCAAACGCCTGCTGCAGATGTTTGCTGCGAAAATGTTTGAACAAAGAGTAATGGCGGCTTATCGTGAACGTGTTGCCAATGAACGCCAGCGCAAGTTTTTGGAAGAACTTGAAGAAGAAACCCGGCTGAAGGAGGAACGCTCAGCAAAAAAGCAACGGGACAAGGAAAAGAAAAAAAATAAGAAACGACAACAAAAACTTGCCAAAGAGGAAGAAAAGGCTCGTCGCGAGGCTGAAAAGGCTGAAGCGGAAGCCCATATTAAAGCTAAACAAGCTGAGAAACAGGAAGAAGCTCGACGACGAAAGCATGAGCAAAAGCTTAAAAAGGAAGCCGAGCGCAAACAGATAGAAGACGAGCGGCGGCGCAAAGCAGACGAAGAGAAGCGAAAGGAGGTTGAAAGAAAGCTTGAGAAGCAACGACGAATGCAACAAGAGCGTGAGAGTAAAGAAGCAGCTAAACGTCTTGTTGAAGAGACTGCAGAACGCGAGCGACAAGAACAAGAGAAAAAGGCTGCTGAAGAAGCTGAGCAAGTCAAAAGGGAAGCTGAGCTTGCACAGCAAGAAGCTACAAAGATTAAACAACAACATCAAAAGCAGTTACTACAGCAATTGCAATTACATGCTCAGCAAATTGGCGCTGTTAATGTTGTTAGGGGTCCTGATTCAAAGCCGCTAACACCTGTGGTTCGTAAAGCAGATCCTGTGCTACTTGCGTCGCTGCAACAACCGCCTCTGGAGCAACAAAAACATCAACAGCAACAGCCTGGCGTTATGTTTATGAATGCTTCAATGCCACCAAGCTCTATATCCTTAATGCAACAACCTTTTTCTGCCACAGCTCAGTCACCAGTCACGTCAGGTTGGCCTTCACCATCGGCTGGATTAACTCAGCAGCCACATCTACCTGATGGATTGGCGCGAAGACTATCGAATACTCACACACCAATTTCTGTGAACGGTCTGTCACCCTTGCTTGCTCATGGCATACCATCGCTGTACTCAAGTAGTTCTGTTATCAGATCGCCACCATCGGTAGGTGAAGTACTTCATCAATCTCCACCTGTTAGTACACCGCCGTCGATTGCGCCTATCCAAAGACCGACTAGTGGATCTGAGCATGAGTTCAAACCGGAACTTCTGAGACTTAAAAAGCCTGATACTCTACCAAAGCAAATGGGTAGTAGTGCTTTACTGGCAGATGATGAAGATGATGTCGATCTTCTCCCGACTAATATTCTCGCCCCGCGGTCGATGTCGTTGTCCTCACCATCCACGCCGATGCCACGTAATGGATCTATTTTTTCAATTGACCCCTTTGAAGGAGGTTCATCAGTGGGGGTTGCTACTGGTAGTGGATGGAACCCGCTACTAGGTTCGATTCGCAGAGGCAGTATGTGGTCTAGTACTAACAACAGCGCAATTCGGTCATCGTTGTTAAGTGAAAGCACTTCTGACAATACAAATAGCGCAATAAAAAGTTCCTGTAACGGCAATCTCAATAGCTTTGGTACTACGGATATTAGTAGTGCTAGCAATATTAGCGGGAGCTTAACACCCAATCTGTCTATTGAATTGCTTCAGCAGGCTACATTTCAAGTGTATCAGCATCATGCAATGCGGTCTGCTGATGGCTATGTGCCCGCTCACATGCTGTACCGTGCAACCATAGCAGCGTTACAGGCGCCAACAGCGGTATCTGCGGGCTCTGCTGCAGTTGCCACGGCTGTAGCGACAGAGAATCTCAACATGCAAGATTTTTATCAAATTCTTGGAAATATACCGGTTGTTTTGAATGGTGGGTCAGTGATCCAGCTCGTGCGCGATAGTTTTGGACTTGTGACGCAGGTTAAATACGTTGACACTCAGCAGCAAGAATTGGCACAGACCCAACAGGTGCAGCAACAGCAGCAGCAACAGCAGCGATACATTTATGGAGACATGAGCGTAATTACTAATGCTTCGCCAGCTACTGCAGCTTTACCAATTGGCTACTAAGTCACCTTCATTATTATCTTGTACTGTCATTCTTTTTTTTTTTTTTATGGTTGCTCGTTTTGATTTCTTTCTTTTATTAATATTGACTTTGTATCTTTCTTTTTGTTATTTGGGTTCCTTTTTTTTTTTGGATATGTTTATATATAATGATTTTTATGTGAAAGTTTTTTTTCTCTTTTTGAAACGTTTTCATGATGTTGTAAAGTTTACTGTTTTACTTGATAACTATATATAGTTAGATACTGTGTATGATAGTCATAGACACTTTTAAACATCAGAAATTGTAGAGTTCTATATAAGTACAACCCATTATGTAAATAAAAAAATAAATAAAAAAGTACAGCACCAAAAACATTATTTTGTTTTTTAAGTACGGCACACTGCACGGCAATATGTACTGCTAAAAAAAAAAAAAAAAAAAAAAAAAAAAAAAACCTATAAGCATGTCGGTGTCAGTTTAAAAGAATTAAATAATCTTAAAAAATTTAGACTCAAGAATCTTAATATATAATAAAGATACGTATATTGTATATGTATATTTTGTACACTATGCTGTCTCTTTTGTTTTTTTGTTTTTTTTTTTGAATGCATGATTGTTTTAAACTTGTTTCTTATGTTGTTTCGTTTTTTGGTTGTTTTTTTTGGTTTCGGGTATAAAGGTTGTTTTTTTTTTTTTTGATAATATAAATATAATACTTCCAACTTGGTACTTTGAACATTTGAAGTTATATTAAAAAAATTTTTTTTTTGAGATTTGAAGTCTGTTTTATTTTTTCATGTATAAGTATATCAAAGAAAAACTTGTTTGTGTGTTTGTGGGTGTGTGAGGGGGGAGAGATAATATATATAAAAATAAAGAAGGAAAAAAAAAAAAAAAATTCTTTTTGGACATTTATTTTTTTTTTTGTAACAAAGTGCCCAAAAAAAAAATAATGTATATATAGCCATTAATATTGTTAAATTGAAAATTAACTATATATACTTGAAAGAGGGCTCATACTCCTGATTTATTTATGAAGAATTAAATGAATAAAAACTCACATGTATATCAGCGAACACAAGTGTAACATTCGATTTCTATTTTAATACTGAAAAAATTTGATTCTCAAGTGTGATTCTTATTACAAATAAAAGCATCAATATCAACTCAACTATATAAAAAACTTCAAAGTTTAGGATTATCTTAGGGGAGCCCTGATTCGAAGAAAAACAAACCAAAGGTAAAGCAAGTAGAAGTTTAAAAATAAATAAGCAAACAACTGAAAAAAAAAAAAAAAAAAATTAGGGTCTTTAAATATAGATACTATTTAATTATGGTACACAATCTAAACTGGGCATTAAACCGGGTGTGTTTCGATAGTGATCTATATTATATAGATAGATTTAACAAAGTTTTAAACTTGAAAAGAAAAAATCTATACGTATATACATTATTTAATAAAGTTTTTAATTTACTGATAACGGTTTTATTTTTATTGTTTTTTTGTTGTTTTTTTTTTAAAAAAAAAAAGGCCTTTAAAATTTTAAATATATGGAGGTATAAACATTTACTCTAGACCAAAACGAAAAAAAAAAAAAAAAAAATTAATAAAGTTGCATTGCTATTTTAGCAATGTATACACTTTTTTGTAATTGGCAATTTTTTTTATTTTTTTTTTTTATTTTTTTTTTTTATTCTTCTTCTAGACGGAAGTCAATGGAGCCAATTTGCAGATATGGGCTAGGTACTAATAGTATTCAATTTGTATAAGTTTTTTTTTTTTTTTCTAGTACTACTTCTACTCAACTTTTTTTGTTTTTCCACCTTAGTCTCCAAGGTTTCTATCTTTGCAAACTTTATGTGAAAATAAATACATTTGATTTGAATCTTTTGACTTTGTCTACTCCAAAAAAAAAAAGAAAAAAAAAAAAAAAATAGGATTATTGTAGTGTTCTTTAATTGTTAAATAATTTACAATAGATTGTAAGTACAGTACATACGTATAAACTGATGATAATAAAAGTCTAGTATTTGGAGTTTGAAAGTAAAATACAGAAAATTCTCTATTTCAATTGTAGCTTCAAATAAATTGAATATATATGTATGTATTTGTGTTGAATTGAAAGTGAAGGAAATCATCTTGTAAAAAGTTTGTATTAGAAAACAAAAAAAAAAAAACAATTGTTTTCACAAAATTTTAACAAGAGTGCTATTAATACAGTATATTAAGAGTATCTCAATTGTATAGCATGCTAATATTACAACTGGGTTTTCAGATATATATATATATAAAGTATTTATATGAAATTTTTTGACTGTTTTTTTTTTTTGATAAAAAATCTGTTTTTTTTTTGTTTTTTTTTTTGAAAATGAAAAACGAAATCGTTTGTTTGTAGTAAAATATAACTATTTTTTGTTTTATTGTCCAACATAAAGCATGGTCGCTAATATGAATTTCAGATGGCTTTGATAGTAGTTAATTGATTAAATTATTGTCACTATAAACTAAATTCATTTATTTAAATTTAATGACCATGATTTTTTTTTTCCATTGGATTTCAATATTGAGATTTTAAATCAAACGATATACAAAATTATTACTTGTACTTAGGGAATATAAAACTACTGTACTGGCTAGTTAAACAAAAAAAAAATACTTTCACATAGTCAGTTACACAAGTTTGAATTTAAAAGCTTGAAAATTGTTTATTGTATTGAATTGAATGGATTAATAAAAATAATCAAATAAACAACAGTAAAAGGAAACAATGATTGATCATTTTTATATTCTATAAATGGATAGAAAATCCATAATGCCTAGAATAATACAACTGTTTACGTTCATTAAAAAGTTTACATGAAAAAAAAAAAAATGAAAAAGATTAAACAAATAAATTAGTCAATCTTTTTTTTTTATAAGTCTTGTTTGAAATAAGTTACAATCTTTTTTTTTGTGGGATTCAGGTTGAGTCAAGAGTTACCAAGGTGAATTTTTCTTAAAAATAAAAAATAAAAATTTAATTCAAATTCCAAGATCGAAGAACTCAAGTGGTGTTACAGTCGTAGTGGCAACCCCAAACTGTCACCTTTTCAGGTTTTTTTGTTTTTTTTAAAAGAAAAAAAAAAGCCTGATTATCTTCAATCTTTTGATTCCCCTTTTCTTTTATATTTTAATAGATTTTTAATTGGTTCATTTTAATTTTTTTTTTTTTTTCTATTGAAGGTCAAAAAAACATGAACTTTTAGTCCCCTCTCCTCGCGAGTGAAAACAAAACAAAAAAAAAATATCCGTATCAAAAGTAACATTTTGATTTATTTTCTTTTTTTTGAAAAAAAAATAAAGGACTGAATGAGAAAAAAAAATATACATATAAACATGATTGTTAATTAACAGGAGTATGAAAAATAAAAGCTTTGAATAAAATAAAAAAATTTTCATTTTCTTTTGGCAATTTCTTTTCATTTCTGTGTTAGATACAACAATACTGATAGATAGATTTGCACAGCTTAGTCTATTTTATCATGTTGTTCAAACCCCCCAGGTTAGGAATGCCCCCCTTACGATTAAATCAGGGCATTTTCTGCATCTATTGAAGCAGGGGAACTATGATTTTCAAAGAAAACGATCCAAAAAAGTAAATAAATCAAAGGGTTGATCATGTTAAACTTGAAAAGGAAAAGAGCCTCTCTACGGGTATAAGTCCCGATGATCCAAGGGGTCACAGAAAGTTGGCATTAGATTAAAATATTAGCTTGAGTCGCACTCTGGTGTTACCCCCCCTGTGCCTGTACCCAACGAAGTTATAAAGCCTAAATGCACAACAACAACACTTTTAAAAAAACATAAGAAGAGTATCACATCTCTTTATGGTTGAATAATACACCTATTCTTAGTTTTTGAAAATCTAGTACTTTTATGATTATACGTATATTTTGCATAGAAATATTGATAATAATATTGTTTTTTTTCACAAACCGATTGCAATGTGAGAGAGAGAAAAAAATCTTTTTGAGTCTACACAATATTAAATGTCTCGAGAATAATTCTGGGAATAGGAAAAAAAAAAATTATTTTTAGATGTTTCTCGGAGGCTTTTTTTTTTTCTTCTTTTATTAGGACTTTGAGTATAAGCGGTACATAATTCTATAGTAACTGGTGTGTTTTTTTAAAAAAAAAAAAAAAAAAAAAAAAAAAAAAAAAGCTCATATTGTAATGGCCCATATTGTAGTTGTTTCAAACTATTGTAGTAAATGGTTTCGAGATGAAGACACACACAAAAAAAAAAGAAAAAGAAAAATGGTGGTCTTACTAAGTACTTGTCTGAGTACCAAAGCCAGTTGTGTATTTTTTTTTTTTATATGAGACTTTACTAACCCAACGGTTTTACAAAGTACACATATATTTGTATGTGTGGTTTGCACGACTACTAACCAAGATCTACTGTGTGTACTAATTTTTATATTATAAATGGCAGATCGTTTATTAGATGTATTTGCCACAGCAGGCATTGTCATGTTCAATATACCACTTGTTTATCAAAAAAGTTACGCACTGATAGTATATCCTCCTATAACATGGTATTGCTACACTAGGAAACTTCCACAAAGGGGCGGAGAAAGGAAAGAACGAGACAATAAATAAAATAAAATGAGAATTAGTTGCTAAAAAAAAAAAAAATAGCGTCAAACATGGAAGATATAAAAAATGGATCAGAGTTTATGTAAGGATAATAAACAGATATTTGTGAATGGATGGTTGGTTGTATGAAAGTGTTTTAGAAGAAAGTGTTGAAACAACAGGATTAATTTAAATGATTTTATTATTATTATTATTATATATTATTATTATTATTTATTATTATTATTATTATTATTATTATTATTATTATTATAATTGCTAATTAGCAATGGGTCTTTTACTTTTTGGGTTTAAAAAAAGGGTTTTAAATGTTCAAAATTGTGAAACCTCCTTTTTTTTTTTGTGTGTGTGTGTGTGTATGTATACGTTGGTGTATTTGTTTAGGCCAGTTCTTGTATGGAACAAAAAAGAAAAATCATAATAAAAAGAAACCTTTTTTTTTCATAACAGTTTTAAATTTTTGTAATATTTATTTTTGTTAATATTTTCCCTTTATTTTTTTTTTTTTTTTCCTTTTCTATTTTGTTTGTTTCTTCTTTTTCCTTCTTTCTTTCTTTCTCTTCATAGTTATTGTTAGCAGTTCTAATACCTATACTCATTTGTTCGCTATCTCTTCACTGCGACCTGTCAAAGACATCCACTTTTCAAAGCATCAAACTGTGATAGAAAAAAAAAAAAAATCGGCTTTTTCCCCCCTTTTAAACTACCACCTGCACTCAGTTACTGCAGCGACCCCCTTTATCACAACAATAATCCAACATTTTCGCTTTATCCAACCCTTCTTTACTACCATCAGCTAATCAGCAACACCAATCATCGCCACTAATCAATAATGAGCGTGGTTATCACAGGAGGTCCGCCTATTGCGGCTCCCATGGCCCTCAATAAGCAACCTTCAGAATCATCTTCTCTCTTCCAAATCGCGACCTCAATCAAAGGCCGACTCGAAGATGTACCAGGTATTAGCCCTTTCTTAGACATGTGTATTACAGGCATTGTTCCACCATCACCGTCAGACACTCTCGTTAGTCCAACTTCTATCAACTCAAACACTACCATCTCTCCCCAAAATTACAACTTGAACTCTACCACCAATATTAACAGAGATTCTACCGACAGTCAATCTTCTGTCACTATTCAACACACTAATTCTAGCATGTCAATTTCTCACACCTCAGCCACTTTTTATCCCCTGGGCAAACGCATCGATCCTGTCACTCATCTTTGGCAGTTTTTCCGGCTTGGCTTTTCTCTATGTGCTCTCTTTAATGCTCTCAGCCCCCAGACGCCGCTTAAAGTTAACGTTACAGAGGACATCAAGATCTGCAAACGTAGTGTCTACGACTTTGTTCAAGGCTGCAAGTCGGAGCTTGATTACTCTGATGAGGAGCTTTTTACAATTTCTAACATATACTCTGACAATACCAGCGATTTACTCAAGGTTATTCGCACAGTTGTGCTGCTTCTAGACACTCTCGAGGATAGAAACATTATTCCACACGCCACCAAAAAGCTACCTCCGCTTCCAGTGCCTAAAGATAAACGTGATAAAGTCGTTGAGGAAATTCTCATGACGGAGCGAAAGTATGTTCATGATTTGGAGGTTTTGCTGGGCTTCCAGTCAGAGCTTCAATCTAGTGGTGCGTTGAGCGCTGACACAATTCACAATTTGTTTCCCACTTTAAATAATCTTATTGATTTTCAACGAAGGTTTTTAATTGGAATTGAATATCATGCACAGTTGCAACCACAAGAACAGTACATTGGCATGGTTTTTAATAATTTTGCCAGTGGTTTCACAGTTTACGAAAGCTTTGCCAATAGTCAAAAGAAAGCTTCGGATATTGCAACTACAGAGTCTGCTAAACTAGCTTCTTTATCTCACATGGTAGATCCCACTTACGAGCTTCACTGTTACCTGATTAAACCTATTCAAAGAATCTGCAAGTACCCCTTGCTTCTTAGAGAGCTCATCAAGTATACTCCGGAAGATTGGCCTAGCTATCCTGATCTACTCAAAGCGCTCGATACAATGAAGGGGATTGCCCATAACGTGAATGAAACTCAACGCCGAATTGATAATATCTCTATTGCAAACGATTTACGAGAGCGTCTGGTTGACTGGAAGGGTCATGACATGGACGGTTTTGGTGCACTATTGTATGATGGCGTGTTTCCTGTAATTAAGGCTGGCGCTGAGCGGACATACCACTTGTACATGTTTGAAAGAATCATCTTGTGTTGCAAAGAAGTTGTACAGTCTAAAAAGTCCATGACGCTAACAACAAAAAAGTCAAAACCCCCCAAACCTTCTAACTTTACTCTCAAAGGTCGGATTTACATGACATTTATCACTGAGGTGACTTGCTCGACAAAAAATGGTTATCTATTACATCTTGCTTGGGGTGAAGACGCCTCGGACAATGGTTCATTTGATATCAGGTTTCGTAACGACGAACAGTTGGATCAATGGTACTCCACTATAAAAAAACTGGTTGAAAGCCTGAACAAACGTACAGAAGAACCACAAGCCCAGCTGGCTGCTTCGGTTCCCAAAGTTAACAACACATCATACTACGAAGGTTCAGACGATGAGTGTTACGATCTCCCCCAGTACCACTCGAATGACAGTAGCACTAATCACTCTCGGGAAGCATTTCAGGATGACGAAATGGTTACACACAATATTGGTTATTCCTCACACATGTCGTACCCTATCGACTCATCAGCTTTTGACAAGTATCCTATGGCTTATCAACAACAAGTATCAACGCTTACAGAGGAATTTGACGAGATGCGTGTTAACCATGGCTCGTACAGCGCTAGTAGTAGCTATGGCAACTTGAATGGTATCGGATATTATCATCCCCATAAGACAGTGACAAGAAAAGACTCAGCAATGTCTGAATCGTCGCTTTTTTCATCAATGCACTCCAACGTTAATAACAATAACACCTCGTATAACTTGCGCACTCGATCGGCTAGTGTACCCACAACTATTCAATCTTACAATACAACTGGGTCTTTTGATGCTCCACCCATCCCATCCATGCACGAGGGTTATATGGAAGACGGTTTGTCTACGACAATTCGCAACTCTAATCTGACTGAAATTCCTCCACCTAACGGGTATATTAGACATACAACTATTAATGAGGAAGGTTCTAGTATGGAGGATAGCTCGGGTGCATCATCATTTGCTTCTTCAAACGCAACGGGAATTAGCACAGGTACTACTGCTACGACGGTAACATCTAGTGCACCAAGCGGATATACCACACCTTCTGCTACTAAAAAACCAGCACAAATGAAGGTGCGACTGCACTATCTTGAGGACATGTTTCTTTTGATTGTTCCGGTTAATGTAAGCTACGCAACACTACTTGAGCGAGTGGAACGCAAGATTAGATTATGTGGAAAGCAAACTCCCGTACCGCTACGAATAAAGTATAAGGATGAAGACGAGGATTTTGTGACGATGCATAGCGATGAGGACATCCAGATGGCGCTTGAAAATAACGAAGATTATGATTACGATGATGACGACAATAATAATAATACCACACATTCTACTGCTAATGATAATAAAAAGCCTGTCCCTGATTTGGTCATTTGGGCAGCATAAACAGGCAATATTTGATTATGTTTATGTTTTTTTTTTTGTTTTGTTTACATAAAGTACGTACATGATAAAAAAAAAAAAGATTTTTCATTTTTAAAAGTTTTTTTTTTTTTTTTTAGTATTTTTATAAAATTAAATCAGGTTGGATATAAGTTGCCTGATTGTTAAATTCAGGTGTTTGGCATTTTAGTACTTGTTTTTAATTTCAGATGTGTCATATGAAAAGGCTACACAGATCATTACAAAAATAAACAAAAACCTTATTTTGTTTTTTACAATCAGGTTATAATATTGCTAACTTGCAACACACCTGATCATATCCACATACATACATTTACACTAGCTTTAGGTTTAACTTTGAAGTGATATAGCTAGCATATCTGTTTATATACATATAAAGCTGTATATGAGTAAATATCATGACGACAAGTTTAAATATTGCTGAAATTTTAATGTAAACAATGATAAATTTTGTAGTATTAAAAATAAAAATAAAAAAAATTAAAACCAGTTGAATATGAAATAAAATCTATGATATTAAAAAAATTTTTTTTTTTTTTAATTCCAAAATTTTCAAATAAAAATAAAAAAGCCAATCAAAGACGTGTATACATATGAATAAGAGAAGCAAAAAAACATTTTGGTAGTTATCAGATCTTAATTACTTTGAAATTTCATTTAGAAATATATAAATGTATATTTGAATTCTTTGTTTTATTGAATAGCGCTTTATATCCTCAGGTTTCTTAAAACTGTTAAAATAGGTTGTTTTTTTTTTCAAGATTTTTTTTAATAAGTTTTAACGGCCATTAATCTGTTTTTTTTTTTTGTTTTTTTGTTTTGTTTTTTGGTTGCTTTTAAAACTATTTTTTTTTTTTGAAAAAATTAATTGTAAAATTAATTACTTTTAAAGAAAAATAAATAGTTATGGTAATATAATGAAGAGTAAAAATAATTCTTTTTTTTTTTTTTTTTTAATTTTGTAGTGAGAATTTTCAATCATTTTATTCAATGATACTATACGCAATTACATACATCAAGGTTTAGTGAAACGAAACGTTATTGGCTACTTTATTTTGTGTTGAAATATTTGACTGTGAAAATGAAAAAAAAAAAAAAACTGTTTTTTTTTTTTTTTTTTTTTTTAATTTGTTATTTGATTTAAAATCTTTTTTTTTTTTTTTTCACACAGTGTTTACAAGATTGGCTTTCTTTCTTTCTTTTTTAAAAAAAAAAAAAGATTGTTAATATTAGATGGTTACAAATATACATGTGTGTGTGCATAATATTAAAAGAACCCTGAAGCCTACAGGTGAACCATGCAGTTATAATGTGTGTGTGTGTGACGAGATAATTATGAAACCCCAATTTTATGGGAAATTTTTTTTTTTCAGGTCAAAATTTGATGAATAAAAAATAATCCTACACAAAAATGTATTAAACAAAAAAAAAAAAACAAACTTTAAAGATTTATATATGCTTTTGCATGCCAAATCTAAAGACTTTTTTTGTAAAACTACAAAAACCCCCTGCCCCCCCCAAATATATAAACATCTAGTATTGGTATTATTGACTTCCCCTTCCTACTAGAAAAAAAGAAGAAGAAGAAAAAAAAAAAAAAAGGGTTGGTGACTACACTGCTTGTGGTACACTGTCTCCACACTATTCAACTCGCACTGACACAGTGTCATTTTTCCAAGATAATTTTTTTTTTTTTTTAAAAACAAAAAACAAACTACAAGCAAGTGCACACATTTTTGATTCAATTACAGTTTTTTTCCTCTTTTTTTTTGATTTATTTCATAAGTCAGATACATTGTCTCGTTTTGTTGTTGTTGTTTGGGAATAATACAAGTTCAAATTGGATGCCCAAAGTTTGTGTATACAATAATGTGTGTAACTGTTTCCAATTTACTGAGACACCTGTTTTTTTTTTTTGTTTTTGCAACAAATATACAGATGAATGACAATAAAATCTTTTTGAAAAAAAAAAAAAAAAAAACACAAGCGTAATTTTTGAATACAAAAAAAACAAAACAGTAAACTGATGTACGATAGATTTAAAACTGGTAAAATTTTGTGCACTTTTCTTTTTTTTTTTTTTGGTTTTTAAAAAAAGTGTTTTGTTACTGAAAAAAAAAAAAAAAAAAAAAAAAAAACTTTATGGTTCAAAGACTGTTTAATTATATGAAAAAAAAAAAATATAATCTTTGTGTCTTTAATTCATATTAGAGTGGGTAAAAAGCAATACAAACCTTTTTTTTTTTTTGTTTTTTTTTTTTTGTTTAAGTATTAATCCATTTTTTTTTATACTGTAACTCTATTTGTGCAATTTTTATTTTATTCTTTTTGCAATTTAATAATAATAATAACAATAATAATAATAATAAAGTATGTCATACATATATATTTTGCTCATATACGCTTTTTAGCTTCTAAATTTTGTTTTAACGTTTAATTGTATACTTGTATATATCATCTACTCATTATTACCATTGCTTGATCAGGTCTTGATTTATGTCATTAGTACCGACTTTTTTTGTTCTTGATAATTTTGGTTACAACCAACACTCCCAACCTTCTCTAAGTATTACTAAAAGTCATCCAACGCAAGGCTCTATTCTTTCTACTTCCCATTCACATCAACAACAAACAAAAAAAAAAAAAAAAACATAAAAGATTAACCTTCTGTTAACTGCAAATTCAGACTCATCACAATTGCTTAAAATCAGATCTCATGGACCAATCTGAGTTAGTAGAGCAGTTTTGCGCTATTACGGCCTCCGATAAAGAAACTGCTGAGCAGTACCTGACCGTCGCAGATCAAAACCTGGAGACTGCTGTCACATTGTTTTTAGAAGGCGGTGGTCAATCATTTGCTGCTCAACAGCAATCCTCGCAATCCAATACCGGCTCTGGCACTGGTACTCCTGCCAGTTCTGCTTTTGGCGCTGGTGGTACTGAAGAAGATGATGAAGCTTTGGTGAGACGGCTGCAGCAAGAGGAGTATAATAATGTCGACAACGATGGTGTACGCGAAGCGATCCAACCTGTGACTGAAACTCTTGTCGAACCTGGTTATGGTGGAAGTTTTGGAAACAGATACAGAGCTCCGCCAGTTCAGCGGCCACGTGACATATTTGGTAGAGATCGTGGCAACGATCATGAAAATAGCAATAGCTACGGCTACGGAAGCGGCAGCAGTAGTCGCCTTCGTCACGTCAGTGATTACTATAACGACAATGATGATGATGATTATGATGATGAATCTGATGGTCAAGATGAAGAAATGACGCCCGCACAGTCTCGTCTTTCTAAGCTGTTTCGCCCACCATATGAGCTGATTAGCAACTACGACTTGGAAACCGCAAAAGACTACGGCCGACTTCAAAAGAAGTGGATTCTTGTCAATATTCAAAACTCGACCGAGTTTCAGTCACACGTGCTGAATCGCGACATTTGGGCTAACAGCAGTATTAAAGCACTTGTTAAAAACCACTTTATTTTCCTGCAATACAATCATGACTCGTATGAGGGCCAAGACTTCAAGTCATACTATCCGTTTGAGCAATATCCGTACGTTGGAATTCTCGATCCGCGTACAGGCGAGCAAATGAAGGCATGGAGCTTTCAACTGCCTTCGCCCGACGAGTTTCTCGACCAGCTGCGTGAGTTCCTTGCCACGTTCAGTCTTGATCCCAAGGCAAATAATCCCATGTCGCGGCAAAAGCAGGACGTGTCACGCATGACTGAAGAGGACCAAATCAAGTATGCGCTGAAAAAGTCGCTTGGTGGCGAACAGAGCAGCGATGAAGAAATAATTGAACTAGACGGAAGTGACATGGATGATTTCCACGACTTTGATGATGATGAGGAATATGTCATGGACAGTGATGTTGAAATTTTGGACGCACCAGCTAGCACCAGCAAACCTACAAAGATTATTGATGATAATGTGGAAGAGGCGCCTGCACCTGAAGAAATTTCTGAGGAGGAAGTGGATCTCACTGACGAAGACATTTTTGCCATGATTCCACCTAATGAGTATCCAGAACCGCCTGCTGGTGTGCCTAACACGACGCGTATTCAATTTCGTCTTGGTGACGGCACGCGCGTGATCCGCCGCTTTGAGCTTTCTGACACTGTCAGACAGATATTTGGTGTCGTTAAGACTATCAACGAAACCACTCGTACAAGTTATTTTTCTCTTACAAAAGGCGATACCAAGGAAAACTTACTTGGAAAACTAGATCAGAGTATCAAAGATGCCGGGTTGTCTAACAACTCTATTTTAGTTGAGATCTTAGATTAGTTAACGGTATGTCTATCAACTTGATTGTCTTGGAAAAAAATAAAGACAACTTGTGCCGTATTTATGCGCTTTTATAGTTAATAATTTTCATTAGTTGGCTTATTTAAATGATGTAGAAATCATATAAAATAAGAAGAATCTAAATGTTGTATACGATTAGTTCAAGTAATTCCCCTTTTCTTCAGATAACTATTATTCTATATTAAACAAGTTCTATATTATATATACAGTGTATACGTATATAAAGTGAAATAAAAAAGAAACTCAATGCACAAGTTTTGCTTTAAATATTAGTTTTGACATCAACTTCACTCACTCACTCACTCACGCAACTGATTAAAAATCAAGCTGTCTTTAAACTAGCTAACGATTTGCGCTTGAGAGCGCGCCGTTTCTGTCTAGCCAATTTGCGCCGGCGCTTTTTGCGCTTTTCGCCTTTTACACGAAGAAAATTTTTGAACCGGCGCACAAATCCGCGGATAAAGCCAAGCATTGATAAAATAATGACAGCTGTTGAGAAAGGTACGGCAATTTTCCAGTAGAAACTTACACCGCGATTAAGGTCGTCAAAATGTTTAAAGTTCATGCCGTAGTAGCCGGTCCAAAACGACAGCGGCATGAAAATAACAGTTACGATGGCCAGTTGATTGATACTGTCAGATGATATAATGAAAATTGTATTAAAAATCAGATCAATCATGTTTTTTGTGTTAGTTCGCATAACGTCGAGATCCTGTGTGTGCGAGAGCAAATGATCCGAAATATCAGCAAGATAAACCTTGGCGAGTGCGGTTACTTTACTTCCTCCAATGCTACTATTTCCAATAGTGTTGGAACCACCACCATGTTGGTGTGTTAAAACAACTGTGCTTGAATGCGAGTGGTCTGCAAGTGCAAGCTGTTCCACTTCCTTAACTGCTTCAGATGCATGGTCACGTAGCGCTAGCACCAAACTCGTGATCGGCACCATCGTGTTCCTGAGCATCGATAACTCGCCTGCCATTAAATGCAGATCTTGTGTCAAAGAGATCGACGGGTTCATCATTGACTGAATTTCCAATTCGTCCATGCGCCTTTTGTAAACCGAAATTATTGGTTGTATTAAATCCACAGACGCGTCAATAATTGCCTGTAGTAACAAAGACGCGTCGCATGACTCGCGTAAAATTGTTGACGGACGCGCTAGTCGCGCAATCAGCGGTCGTTCAATATCAGTTCCGCATTGTTCAAAAAATGAAATCACTGTGTTTTGAGAAGTCAAAAAGAGAGACACCTGTTCGACCCCAATTGCACGCTTATACGCTGACAATGGTCGCTTGTTCTCAATGTAGGATGAACGCTGTTGTAGAACGGAATATGGGTTGTTCCAGTCGTGAATACTTTGCATTGGCTTCTCCTGCAGTTTTAGGCTAATGGGTTTGGTTGCTTCGTCATCGTCCGAATCCGAGTCATCAGATCCACTGCTACTTGAAGAACTGCTATCATCAACAACGATTTTCTTGTTATTTGCACCTGCGGCAACTGCAGACTGCTGACTGGGTAGTACGCTTGCCGCTGCAATTGCTCGCATCTTCTCCTTCCGTCGCTGCCGGCGCCGGCGTTGTTTCGTGCTTGGTCGTTCACGTCTCATAATCCAGTCCCACATTGTGTAATGATTATCTTTATTTTGTTGATTTAGTAATTCAGGTCTGTATGAAACAAGTTTATGTAGCGGGAAACAACAAAATGTGTGAGTTGGATACAAATCAACCTTTGATCTCTGCGGAATATCAACCATATCTTCGATAGCCAGTCGATGTAGCTGGTAACGTTTTGAAATAGCCGAGATTGCTTCCCATGACAGCCCGTTCACACTGATCCAGCGAACTTGTGACCAGGCAGGACGGGATTCGATCTGTTGCAAAAAGTCGCGGTTTAATGTTGCTGGGTCGTAGTCGCTGTCATCGCTGTTTATGCCTGCTGTCGGATGTACCTCTACTTGAACAATACGGTAGCGCGTGACACTGTAATCAACTATAGTAACGACAGAACCCACCGACTGCAAGATAATGTCAGTGGTACGGATATCTACACCAGGCTCCCATCCTGCACGGCGCTGAGCTGCCGATGCAGATCCCATGCTACCTGAGTACCGTCTTTTCGAGCGCTTTACCGGAGCCTCGGCAGTTCCGGATGGTACCGATGAAGACCATGACGATGTTGCTTGAGCACTAGTGGTCAATAACTTTTTTAACCCACCGTTAAACAGATTAGTCCCCTTTTTTTTTGTGTCCTCAGCTTTTTCAGCATCGGCCATATTAGGCAGACTAATTTTGACTGACGGGCTATTGGCTTGAGTACTGCTAGTATTATAAATGCCGCTACTATTATTAGATGCATTTTGGTTACTAGCATCGGCGCTGTGGTTAATGCCACGGCCATTATTGTTGACGTCGTTACGAAGCGCTTGAAGTGGGATGTTTTGCTTGAGCTTTGATGATTTTCGCTTGCTTCCGCTACTGCTTGTACGCCGCTTGCGTCCACTGCTCATAACAACACGCGAAAATACGCGAACAAGCCGCTGCGAATTGTTGGTATTGACTTTTTGCAGCTCATTTTCACCATCACTTTCAACGCCGTCCTCCTCTACGTTTTCCATGTCCAAATCATCAGAGGACGAAGACGACGAAGATGTTTCAGGATTCAGATCGTCTTCAAATGACAAAAAGTCACTGCTATGTTCAGACGAAGAAGAGAATATGGCAGATTCGTTGAACCGCTGTCTGTTGCTTGGATCTCCAGAATCGAATATGATAGTCCGCATTCTGCTGATGATTGCTCTCTCTTTTTTCTTTTTTTTTTTTGCCAGCCCCTGGCTGTGCACAATAATCTTAGACTAATATCTTTGTTTTTTATTCCAAAATACAGTGAGGTTGAACAAACAGTTGAAGCGAATATGGTTAAAAATAGTTTGACTCGACAAGTAAAAAGGAGAAACTGAAAAAAAAAAAAAAAAAAATTGAAAAAAAAAAGGAAACCAATTCAAACTCTCTTGTTTTTAGTTTTGTGTCACACAGGACCAATTATGTCATTTACGTCGACCTTGTGCTCTGTAGCTGGCATTTTGAAAAGACTGTGTATATACAACTGTTTTGTGCATCGTAAACCAGGAGGTGTAAAAGGCATCAAAAATAAAAAAAAATAAAAAAAATAAAAAAAAAAAGATTAGAAGCCGTATATTGTTCTGAGTCCATGCATTTTTCATTAATTTTTTTTTTCTATCTCATGCTTGAGTGTACTTGAGACGTCATCTAAAAAAAAAAAAAAAAGCTTGGCATCGAAATTAAGTGTGTGTGTGTGTGTGTGTGTGTGTGTAGGTACCTATTTGAAATTTTGACATCTGGGCCGAATGTAAATAATACTTGAATTTTATACATGTTGTATTATATATCAAGTCTTTTGTTAGAAATTTTATTTAACTCGTTTTGTTGACCTCCTTTGAAATCTTTAATTTCTAATCACCTCCAAATCACTCATATACTCATCACTACCCCCGGACTTTGGATCTGAAAATGAAGATTCTGTCTTTTCTGCTGCTACTATCAACTTTACTAGTGGCTCTAGTGTCTTCTGATTCTGCCGTTGATGAACACCAACAGCAGGTTAACGAGGAAAAGATCAACCAGTTTTTCCAATCGGCTGACCACTCCAATTCTCAACACACAAACAACTGGGGTAAGCATTCACCTTAATCTACATATAGTTTATTTCTTTTTTTTTTAACAAGTTTGTATGACATTAACACTTTTACTTATTTATTTATTTATTTATTTATTTTTTTAGCTGTTCTGGTATCAACATCTAGATTTTGGTTCAATTACAGAGTATGTGTTAACTTTTAAGTACATTGGCACTTGTCATTTGGCTAACAAACCTCTAGCATATGGCCAATGTTCTAAGTATGTACAGAACTGTCAAAAGATTAGGTATTCCAGATTCTCAGATTATTCTTATGCTTTCGGATGATGTGTCCTGCAACCCACGCAATGCGTTTCCTGGTACTGTTTACAACAATGCTGACAGAGTTCTTGATCTCTATGGTGAAAATATCGAAGTCGACTACCGTGGCTATGAGGTCACTGTCGAAAATTTTATTCGCTTGCTTACCGACCGGTGGGATGACGACGTTCCTCGCTCAAAGCGCTTGCTGACTGATGACAGATCTAACATTTTCATTTACATGACTGGTCATGGTGGCAACGAGTTTCTCAAGTTCCAAGACGCTGAGGAAATTGGCGCAGTTGATATTGCCGACGCGTTTGAGCAAATGAGTGAGAAAAAGCGCTATAATGAAATTCTGTTTATGATCGATACTTGCCAAGCCAACACCATGTATTCCAAGTTCTATTCACCAAATATTCTGGCCGTCGGTTCGTCTGCAATTGAACAAAACTCTTACTCACATCATGCTGATCTTGATGTTGGCGTTGCAGTTATTGACCGATTTACTTATTACAATTTAGAATTTCTTGAGAGTATTAACAAGTCCTCAAAAAAGACGATGAAAGATCTTTTTGACAGTTACAAGCCTGTGGATATTCACTCTGATCCTGGTATCCGAGCCGATTTATTCAAGCGCAATCTGTCCGATGTTCTTATCACTGATTTCTTTGGCAACATTCAGAATGTGGAGGTTGACAATGTTGAGACTGATCTGTTAGAACTTATCAGTCTTGCTAGACTTAACCAAGGAGATTTGGTTAACCAAGAGAAACAGATAAAGTCTGAAACAGTTTCAGCGTCAGGCTCTGTTGAGGAAATCTCCGAGCGCAACACTGACGATGAAAACAAGTCTCTGGTTAAGACATACAACGCACAGTCTGGCAAAGACAAAAAGTATATTTGCGCTGGCGTTTTAATAGCCATTCTGGGAGTCACTTTGGGTAGTTCGCTAGTTTAAATGTAAATTTGTATTAACATTGTTTCACTTTTTTTTTTTTTTTTTTGTTTTTTTTTTTTTTGGTAGTCACTTTGCTTATGGCCTTGATTAGTTTAACACAGTTACAAGTGATATATGGTTGTACATGGGGTATTAGCAAAAGTAGCGAGAGAGTGAGTTAAACAGTCTAATACCAAAAAAAAAACTGATAATAATACAATTTAAAAAAAAAGATAATAGATTTTGGAATAAATATTTCTATCATAAATCAGTTTGTCATTCTGATACACATCTTAGCAGCCTCAAACAAAAACAAAAAAAAATTATATTCGACACCAGCAGGACTCGAACCTGCGCGGGAAAATCCCAAAAGATTTCTAATCTTTCGCCTTAACCGCTCGGCCATAGTGCCTAATTTTTTATTTGTAAAGCTTTGCATTTTGTCTCAAGGTGAATATACAAATTTAGTTATAATGTGTTTGATAACTTTTTTTTTTTTTTTGAATTTTATTTTTGGGACGACGTTAAAGACATTCAATTCTTAAAAAAAACAAAAGCATACTCTGGAAATTTCAAATAATGGTATATAGGCTGTCAAGCCTCACTCGGTTTATTAAAAAAGTGTCTCGCCTTGATCAATATGTGATGTAAGGACAATAAACAGATTTTCTATCTAGCCTTGATCAACTCAACTTCAAAAGATTCAGAATACTGCTTTATGTAGAATTGTTTTGGGTGCGTTTAAGTCAGCGTCTGTCAAGGCAATGCAGCACAATGCCGATATCTTACCTGTGGATATAAGAATGCATGAAATCTGTGGCCGGTTGGCTGTCAGAGCCATTCAAGCTGTCAGCCCGAGAAACCCTGTTAGAAAACTTGCTACTTGTAATAAGCTACCCAAAGGCGACGTTGATGAACTTATTTGTGACAATCAGACAAATGGAAGGCATTGATGATGACAAGTACTGGAGTAACAGAACCACCTTGGAAACATTCAATGTATGATTGAGACAAAAGAGCTCGTACAGCATTGCAGAAGCTGAAAGGCACTATGCGCTGTACATCATGATCTAAGTGGTAAAAAAATCATGACAAGTTAGGTGTACTTTTGACACACCTAAAGCGCGCTGAGAACGCTAATTTTTAAAGTCTCTTAGAGATAAATGAGTTTTTTTTTTTTTTTTCTTTTGAATTTAATGTTTTCTTTGTATATCTTTGCCATTATTATTTTAATTATGAGATATAATACCAATAAACAGAATTCATTATTTGATTAAAAAAAAAAGTTTTTAGAGCTCAACAGAATAGGCTTACTTGATACCACGATAAGTCCTTAAGCGACTATTTCCTATGATTCTATCAAACAAAACTTTTAATTAAAAAAAAAAAAAAAAGTCAATAATAGAGTAATGAGTTATTTTTATTTAATTATGTAACTATGTGATGTAAGGACAATAAACAGATTTTCTATCTATAGAGTAATGAGTACTTGGAACTACTAGATCAAAAATGTTTTTTCATATAGTTAAGTGAAGACAAGACTTTTTTTTTTTTGTTTCAATTGGTTTGTCTGGTAACAACCACCAAATATTGTTTCAGACTCACGAAGACAAAAAGAATATAATGAAATGAAATGAAAAAAAAAAATAAAAAAATTGTAGTTTTTTTTAACCTCCAATTACTTTATGCCTTAAACTGAATAAAACATAGTTAAAATACAGTTGAGGTTTCAAAAAAATAAAATTATTAATTACTACCATCTTTTTTTTTATTATTATTATTTTTTGAGGGTCGATGCAAATGATGTTTTTTTTCAAGATCAACATTGTCAATTATGATAAAGTCAAGCAGCAAACTTGAGTTAACCGAGTCGTGTTGCACGTAAGTTACTGCCTTTTTTACAAGGCCTACAAATAAAAATCCTTTCTTTTTTGTATTTTCATTTGGTATGGTTTTTTTCATATATTTTTTTTGTGAAGCTACTCTAGATGAATACGTTTATAGTTTTCGAGAGTAATTCCACTACTGCAATAAGCGGAAAGGTTCCTGGCTGACCAAATAAACTGAATTTTAAAGTAGCAACCAAGCGTATTTTTTTTTTTCATGCAGTTCATATCATAGACAATAATAATAATAATAATAATAAACGAATTTCGAAATTTGGGGTTAAGATGACAAGGATTGATTTTGAATTTACTGGGTTTTTGATTTACTAATTAAACATAATAAAAAAAAAATAGTATTATTACTGTTGTTGTTTTTTTTTAAAATGGATCAAGTGGTCTAAGTATTGTTGTTTTTTCTTGACGCATTCTCTGTATGTAATATAACTCATAATTAGATGTAAGAACGATACAATCGTTAGAATAATAACAATAATAATAGATAATGTAGATTTATTGAAAGAATTCCAATTTATGTGCATTGGCATTATTTGACAACTAAACCAAGTGTACTGTAACAATTGCATACAGTCATTTAGAACAACAGAAAGCCATCGAAAGAGAAAATAGAAGTCCGTTATTCAATATTCATAAAAGCAATATTGAGACAGTGTGTAACTTTGTCTAAAAAGGACTTGAAAAGAGCTATAAAAACCCAAAAAAAGAGAAAATAATGATTTGTCGTATAGAAGCCATTAAACCAAATTGAAAAAAAAAAAAAAAAAAAAAAAAAAAAAAGAATTCTGCTGGATCAACTGTTATTATTTGTTCTAATAGAATCACTTTACATATTTAATTGACCTGGAAATGGTGTATGTCGCTACCGTATATAGTCAATAGCTTCAAAACTGCGAAAGTACAACTGTTAGTTTCTTGTAGATTGCTACCACTATTTTTTTTTGTTTTTCCAAACATAATGTGCGTTAACCTTCAGTTAATGACAAACTGGCTGCCAAAGCAATTGATCAAGCAGAAAAATAAAACAGTAAAAAAAAAAAAAAAAAAAAAAAAAACTTTGCATATCGTCACTGACGCAAGTATCCCCTTGTCGCCAAGTAAGGGTCATGCGACCAAGTTTTATATATATAAAGACAATACAAAGCTGTAACTAAAATATATCTTTCTTAATTTCTAGTTTCAATGCACCTGGAGGAAAAAAAAAAACATTCAAGTTTCTAGAACTTTTTTTTTTTTGAAAAAGTTGGGAAACGGAAAAACAGTTCAACTTTAGGCTCACCCAGAGAATCATTTTGCTTACCATAGTATGTAAGTTATGTTTTATAAAGTTTTTTTTTTTTTTTTTTTTCATGCGTCTATAGAGCCTGGACTCTTTTTTTTTAAAAATTTACGCAATGATTAATTTCAAAATAAATAAATAAAAAACAGGCAATAAAACGGACTGAATCCCCGTGATAGACACAAAACAAATATGGGTATACTACTGTTTGTTGTAACTGACATCCTTTTTTTTTTTTTTTTCAACAGTTTACGTGTAAACTTGGTTGTAACCTTTGTGTTTTTTTTTTTTGGTGTCTATATCAACTTGCTAAAACCAAATAGAACTTCAACTATAATGGAATCTTTATAAAAAGGTAGTCGTCTCATAATAAAAGACAGTTATAGAAATAGATATAAAAAAAAAATTTTGTTGGTAATGATAGATGATCAAAAAAAAAAAAAAAAAAAAAAAAACCAAGCCTGTAAACAGGTTTTTTTCATCTAAATCAAAACGTGTTCAAAAGTCTACAACATTTTGACAACTAACGTATTTCACTTGAATATATATATATATTGTTTATTAGTTTCAAAATAACAAAAGTTTGTTACAATTTAACATATAAAAATAAAAAATAAAAAAAAAAGGAGAAGAAAAGGAGTTTTTTTTTTTGGCGACAACTGTGCAGCCGCGCCCTTGGTCGTGATCTCCATAACCTTGAAACATGATTTATTTTTTTTTTTACTTTTGCCTGAAATTGGACTGACTTTTTATTAAATCATGTAACAAACAAAAAAAAAAAAGGGTTTTTTTTTTTTCATGAAAGAATTATAATATCAATAACTAGTAACTAATCAAAACATTACAAAAATTATAATTCATCATTTGGAAGACAGCCTGTGAATACACACCAGCATGGTTATCCAAAAAGAAAACAAAAAAAAAAAAAAACAATTATGAATTCAGTAGATACCCATTCTAGAGCCTTTTTAAACATACTAAACAACAAGAAGCAAAAAAAAAAAAAAATTGTTGAATAAACTTGTAATACACAAATTTTTTTGTTTTTCTTTTTGAATATTCTATAAGTTCTGATAATTTTTAATCATACAACATGTTCTCACAAATTCAAGTAACATGTATTTGGATACTTATAAAAATAGGTTTTTTAATTGAATTTTTAAATTATCTAAAAAAAAAAAAAAATAAAAAAAAACATTCTCTAATATTTTTTTTTAATTGATTACATTGAAATGTAATATTGATCATGATTATTTTTATAATTGTCATTTATATTGCAACTCAAAATGATAAAAAGTTTTTGATGAAAAAAAATATTAGAGAATGTATTTTTTTGTTTTTTTTTGGTGTCTGCTTAGTGATGGCAGTAGTAGTAGTAGTAGTAATATCTTTTCTTATTCTCGCTTAATAGTGATGGCAGTACATCATTTTAGTTTTTTTTTTTGGTTTGTTATCGAATCGCTTCCAAATGGCTGATCCAGCCAATTTATATTTAACTAATAAGATAATAAACTATGTGTACGTATATATTGTTTTTTTTTTTCTTTTTTTTTTTTTGTATATCTTTTTTTTAATTATCTCGGTTGTTGTCGGATAAAATGTCAAGATTAAAATTATTATCAATAACATAAAATTTTTTTTTTATATTATCGAATTATGTGCCTGGGTCACAAATATTCATGATAACAACAAAGTAGTCGCAAGAAAACAATCCTTTTTTTTTTTTTTTGTTTTTTTTGTTTGTTTTTTTGGTATTATTTGATCTCTCATATTTGCTCAAGACTTCATACATCTAGGTTAACATTGCTCTTATCAGCTTAGAATAACTGTAAATAATCTCCGAATCTCGGATTATTGATTCTTATCAATTATTTGCGTGTGAGCAATATCCAAATTTTTAATCTAAAAAAAAAAAAAATTTCAATAAAACTTGTAATCTTCTGAGGAATAAAATCCATACTTATTATTATTATCATTATCATCAGTTTTATGTCCTTTTATCTAATTACGAGTAATACAAGAAAAAAAAAAAAGACATAAAATTTACATATCACTATACATACATTCTAAAATGAAAGATTTTCATTTATGATTATTATGAAGCATTCTCATGTCAAAGTCCTTATTTGTTATCTATCGTTGAAAATCCGTTTAAAAAAAAAAAAAAATGATGGATAGAAAAAAATAGCTACAATAGAAATATAACAGTTTTATACAAAAATCATCAATTTTATAATAAAATAAAAATTGATTTTTTGTTTTTGGCTCTATACCTTTCAAAGCCGCGTAAAAGTTCCGAACCAAAAAAAAAAACCAATTCTATTGTTTATGTATTGTAAAATGTGTGTATATATATATATATATACGTATATTTAGGAGATATTCAACAATGATTTTATTGACGGAGTAACCCGTTTCTTATCAATAAATAAAAGATATATACATGCTTTTTATCAGTTTTATCTCTTCTTTTTTTTTTGGATATTTTTTGGGTTTTTGAATTGATACATTACTTCTTTTTTTTCCTTATTTTATATTCAAATGATTTGAAAAGCATCTATATCTGTAAAAGATATTAAAAAAAAATAATAAAAAAAAACAAAAAAAACCCATATATACTGGTATGCCAGGTTCAGTTATATTGGCTCTGTTAAATCCAATCATTGTAATAAAATAAAAAAAAATAAAAAAATAAAAAAAAGACAATAAAAGTTTGACCGCTTATCATTCCTGTAAAAAGCCAAAAAAAAAAAATTAAAATCATACATTGAGTACGGACAATAAACAGATTTTCTATCTCTCTTATATTGCAAAAGTGTACGTTTATTTTTTTTTTTAACTATATTTGCTCTTTAATATAAAATACATCAATAATTTTTTTCATTATTATTGTTTGGTTGTTGTTGTTGTAAAGTCTCTATAATAATAAATCCCTTTTGTTTATTCAATATATGAATTTAAGGCTATCCCTGTATCCTCTATTACCAAAATAATATTACTAATAATAATATTTTGTTTGTGTATATTTAGAGTTAACAGCAATAATAATAGTTTCATCTCTAACTCCATCTCCTCACTTTGTTATTACAGGAGGAGGAGAAAAAGAGGGTTATTTGTTTCTCATCACCAATAAAAAAAAAAACTCATCTTCTATTATAAAAAAAAATAAAAAATAAAAAAATAAACCCTTTTCTCCTTTTATTTTATATTGTTGTTACATTTCTAATGAATACTAATTATATAGATTTTAACTGAATTTCTATTTCTATATTTTTTTTTTTTTTTTCAAATTATTTTATTTATAAATCTATTTCTATTTTACAAAGAGTATCGCACACTCTTTTTTTTTGTTTTTTTCGGTATTTTCTCGTATTCTAAAAATTGTCTAACGTGACGCAGGTTTTTTTTTTAGGCAGTGATTATATAATCAACGTCTCCGCTTTTGGATATACAAAACCTTATCACATGCCCTAACCCTTTAACAGTTTGAACCAGGCTAAGACTACCACCCCCCATTATTTGAAATCTGGAAACAACGGCACACCCCGAGAAAAGAAGCACACACCATTGCAAAACAGCAATCTCGAAAAATGAAAAAAAAAAAAAAAAAAAAAAAAATCAAGTTTTAAACTGATTCTTATAGCCATGTAAGTGTGATGAATAATAATAATAAAAATCTTGCTGTATATATATTATTTATGGGTCATTAAAAGGAGAGTTTTATGCTTTTTTTTTTTTTTTTCCCTTTTTGTCATCATTTACATAGCAGGTTGGGGGGTCATAAACATGTAATCATTAGGTTGTTGGTGCTTTGACAAGCAGAGACTTTGAATAGACTTCACAAGAGAGTCAGCATTGTCTAGTTCACTGTCAAAAGCAAAAATTTCGTCATCATCATCAAAGGAGTCGTACTCGTCATCCTCATGGCCAGAGTTTTCCTCATCAGAATCATTGTCAGTTTGGTCATCCGATACAGAAGGCTTGAGGTACGACGCCTCGGTTCTAGGGGTAAAATGCAGAGTTCTGTCCCAGCCAGACAACTCAGTCTGTTCCATGGGCTTGTCCTCCATGGGAGCAAAGGGCTTCTCTTCGTACTCTTCTTCTTCGCAGTAATCGTCAAGAATCCATGACTCAACGTTGTAAAGCTCGTCGACCATGTTGTCCAAGCTGCGGTTCTCAGGATTAATGGCCAAAGCATGGCGCATAACGTTGAACCCGTCGCTTGACAGTGTAGGGAAAATGTCGTACAAGGCTTCGCGGCTAGCCGCAAAGTCCATGAAAAGCTTGTCGGAGTATGTGGCTTTCTCAAACGGATTGCGAGCAAATAAAACATTAATCAGACAGATACCAATAGACCAAATATCAGTCTTTTCAGCATCGTACGAGTCAATGTTCATATCAAAGAGCTCGGGGGCCATGTAGCGCTGGGAGCCAACACCAAACTCAGAGTTTTCTTTAACAGTTGTGGCAAGACCCCAGTCGGCAAGTTTAATGGTACCGTCATCAGCAAGTAAAATATTCTCGGGTTTAATATCTCTGTGGTAGACGCCTTTGGAGTGGGCAAAATTGACAGCGGCTATCAACTGGAATAAAAACTCGGTGGAGTCCATATCAAAGGTGTTGTTTCTAAGCGCGTCGTACAAGTCGCCCCGTCGGTAGTAATCCATGACAAGGTAGGTGTCATCTTGTGTTTCAAAGTGGTCTAAAAGTGATGCAATGTAAGGATGAGATTTTCCCAGCCGTTGGTGAATCGCGATTTCTTCCTTAGCTTCGTCAATATCCGTAGGCTTGGCTGGCTTGTGAATGCATTTAATGGCAACCAGGGCGTCTTTATTCGCAATGTCTTTCGCTATCGAAACAACACCAAAAGAGCCCTCGTTGATAGTCGAGATAATGCAGTAGCGGTTGTTGAGAAGAGACATGACGTGACTAATGCAAGCGGGGGAGAGAGGCAAAAGTGATACGCGAGGAAAAGCAAAGGGGAAAAATCAAGAACTGTATAAGATATACAAAATTAGAATAGAGAAGAGAATATTGATTGTCTTGGAGATTGAGAGAAATAAAGAAAATAGCGAGAGATAAAGGGAAATTTCAGAGGGTTATATAAAAAATTCCAAATTATTCCAATGACTATGACAAAGTTAATTTGCATTGAAATTGTTTGAGTCAACGCCCAAAAATAAAAAAAAATAAAAACAAAAAAGAGGAGGAGGCACACATACATAAAACCAAAACCAAACAGAAAAAGAAATTATTTTTTTTTGTAGAAAGACCGAGAATATTCTCACTTTAACCACATGGTTAGTCTATCATATTCTAACCAAGGTTTACAGTAATACGTTGTTTAACTAACTATAAAATGAAAAAAAATAAAAATAAAACTCCACACACTTTTATTATCATCTAGTGATAATGGCTAAAAAGGTGTAATTATATCATCATTTTAGGGTTTGTGGTAATAATATAACAAATATTTCATAATGTGCACCCGAAATAAGTAGTGGGCTCGTGATAAAACATAACCAAAAAAAAAAAAAAATAATATTAATAATAAATGGTTTGTTAGTATATATCTTTTAACTAACAAAAAAACTAATTCACAAAAATAGAAATTCATTTTTTTTTTTTTGGGGGAGGGTTGACATGAGTTGCAATACGTTTGTTGAGAAGGTCATGTGATATAGTCTTTGTCAAGATTCCGGGTTTTTTTCTTGAACCTTCTATTTGACTTACATAATGCTTATAAAGGTATTACCAATGATTAGTTGATGTATGTTGGTTCTTGACTAATCTCACGTAGTCCACGTTAGTTTCTCTGTCATATCTGTGCATCGCTTCATATGCGCTTTTAAAAACCCAGCAACCTCCCCCCCCCCTCTTTTGCTAGAATTATTTTCCATCAGTTTCACGTATACATCACACATTTTTAAATTTTTCAAAATAAAAATTTATTTTTTTGTTTTTTTCATTAGTTAATCATGATCTGCCCTATTACGCTTTCTAAAATGTTGGGCACCGCATCCATTGGTGTTTTCACCGTGGGCGTCGCCGCCAGCTCTGAATTTTTGTCGCAACTGAAATTGCAGCAGCAGTCGACGTTGTCGGTCGGTTTCCAGCAGACACTGAGCCGTGTGCGGATCGGCCTGACAGGATTGGTGTCTGTTCCTATTATTGCGTTTACAGGCGCAGCAATCCTTGATTGGCAGCCTTATCTCGTGTACTCTCTCGGTCTCGTTGGCTACGCCGGTTGGCGGTTTAAGACGGTTGTCCTTCCGTTGCTTGAACGTCAGGGACACAGTAGTGAAAACGATAAAGGCGTGGTTATTGAAGAAAGGGCAGCGTCACCGACCCCCAACAAGGAGGAAGAAGAGGATATCAGCGCCAGTGGTTTGACGGAAAGCGTTTACAATATAGAAAAGCGGGATTACGAGGACACTGAGGATGAAATTGAAACTGAAGCAAAGGAAGTTCTAACCGGCGAAGACGCCGAACCCATTGCCGACGGCATCACCACCGAGAAATACGATTCAAAGTCCGATGAGTTGGAATTGCGGGAGTTTCGCAAGCAACGTTTGATTGTGACTTTGTTATCAGGTGCGTCATTTCTGATTGCGCTTGTGGGTGTTGCTGGTGAGCGCAAATAAAAGTTTAGCAGCAAATTGTTTTCTGGGTCTTTTTTTTTTTCTTGTGTTTAAATAAACCCTCTTATTTTAAATCATAAAAGTCATTCAAAATCATGGGTCTGGTAAATACAAATGATCTGTATATTGTAGAAATGAGCAGTGAGGTTCACAAATCATTTTTAGTGTATATACAAAGGCAAACACGGCTGAACCCGTACACTGTCAAAAAAAAAAAATAACTAAACATGTGAACATGAAAAAAAAAAAACAGGAGGTTGGGAACCGCCATGATCACCATTTTATCAGTACAATTTTTTTGGATTCACCAACAACAACAAAAAAAAAGCCCTTTTTGTAGTATATTATTCATATGTATTATTATGAGTCAAAGTAGATTGAAATAAAACCTGTTTAAGTTTTGAAAGAAGGAAAGAAAAAAAATTTTGCCAATTGAATCTGACTTGGTTTAATCCTTGTCAAACAAGACACAATCAAGTCGTGTGTGTGTGTGTGTGTGTTTCTTTTTGTATATCTGAAAAAGATTTTTCAAAATAACTTTCACGCTCGGTTACTAGAGAGGCTGGTACCTGAAAGTAAACTGGCCGTTAAAGCAGTGTGTACACACGCGCGCCCATCTTTTTTTTTTTTTTTGAATATACAAGCCTAGTCAACGTGTATTGATATAATTTGGATCATTTAAAACAACACTGACTGTATTGAGTTTGTTTCTGAAGAGGGTGGTTGTTTTTTTTTTTTTATTAGTGCAATAATTAGAAATGTGATAACTACATGGTTGGCATAGGTTCACAAGTCTTGAAAAAAAAAAAATTATTTGTAAAAGTATTGATTTTGTCGTTTACGTTACAACTAGTTTAATGCTTGGTTTGGGCATTTGTTAAACAACCTGTCAATTTTATATATATATATTGCTAATGTCGGTATTCCAAAGTTGGTTTATTTACAAAATCCATACAAATTCTATCATGTTTAATATCTTTATTAATATATATATATACATTGATTGCAGTTTTTAAGCTGTTTTAGTTTGAAACTTTTTCAGTAATACAAAAGATTCTTTTTTTTTTTTTCAGTCCCACTAATTTCTAGTTACCAAAACTCGCCGCTTTGTTTTTTTAAGGGTTTCAAGGCAATTTGGACGTGTATATATGTATATATATATATTATAATTTTGATTTTTTTTTTGAAAAAAAAAAAAAAAAAAAAAAAAAAAAAAATGAAAAAAAAAAATATGGTAACAATTTTGTTATAAAACTTGGTTTTTTTATGAGTTAAATTATTCATTTCAGATCTCATTTTAAGAAAAGCTCAACTTTATCTGTTAAAAACAATATATATACAGGCTAGTTTGAATCCAATTAATCACTAAACATGTTAAAACAATATTCAAAGACAGCTCAATATTAATTTGAAAAAGAATTTCACCTCCTAACCAATTCAATAGCCTATATATATAATTGTTCTTATATTATATACACAGTGTATATACCTAAATTGAATATAATTCATATACACAAGCAATAACAAACAAAAAAAAAAAAGGAAAAAGAACCGCGCATTTTGTGTCATTGTCAAAGACCAAAAAAATAAAATAAAAAATAAAAAATTTCAAACTTTTCGAGAATCTATATAAAAAACCCCCCCCCCCCCCCCCCCCCCCCCCCCTGACATACACATGAACGGCAGTAGAATAGACATGTGTTTTTGATGCCAGAACGGGCATCGACCAAAATATACCAAAAGTTTAAAATAATAAAATGACATTTGAAATAAAAATAAAAAAAAATCGTGGTGACTATGGGATATGGTAAAGTCAATGATTTAAAGATAACCGTTGAGTTGTATGTAGTTTTTTTTTTTTTTTTTTTTTTTTTTTTTGAATATCAACTGATTCTCAACTGATACTGTAGCTCGTTTTGCATAGTCAGATTTTTGTTGACCAGTATGAGAACTCTTGCCATAATTCTGAATATTAAACAACCAAAAAAAGAAACAATTATATTGGATCTGTGTGAATGAATTTGAAAGGAAAAAAAAAAAAAAAAATTTATCAACGGTCATCATCAATATCGCCTTGTTGGCATTGGGCATGTGTACTTATTTACAGGTGTCACGACAGTAGATGAATCAAGTCTCTTTGAAAAAAAAAATATTTTTTTTTTCAGACCATTGTAATTTTTTTCAAACGAGAGGGCCGCCAGACCTTTCAAACATTTTCAATATCACAACAACAACAACAATAATAATGATAATAATAATAATGATTAAAAGCAAAAAGGGTACACCTCCTACCATGAAAAAAATATTTATGAGTATACATATAGATAGAAATTCTGGTTATTGTTTTATATACACGTGCATCTTTGTACTTTATTTTGTTTCCTTATAAATGCTTTGGCCAACAAAAATAAAAAAAACAAGAATAATTTTTTTTGGTTTATATGTGTACACATGTATATCAAGTATCAGTAAAGCTTTCAGCTGGCCCTGGCTAGCCCCCCGGTCTTGTAAGCTTTTCAAAAAAAAAAAAAACCGTTTTTTTTCTCAACAAGCTTTTTTTTTTTTTTGTTATTGGAAACACGTGAAGGATTGTCAATCACCAACTACGATCTCTGGATATTTTTTTTTAAAAAAAAAATACTTAACCGAGACTAAAAATAAAAAAAAATGAAATTTTTGTTACTGCCAGAAAACTATGTATATCAGTGTCTATCATTTCGTCAATCAACTTGAACAAAAAAAAAAAAAAAAAAAATAGTACAAGTTATTCTGTGCAATTGAACAAATAACTTTTAATCAGTATTTGCGTGTCTGTTTTATTCTCAAAAGTAGATCTATGTGTACACTTGATGAACGCGTTGGCATACTTTATTCTTTTACAGGCATCATTATACTAGTATTTCTGTTATATTTTATTTAATAGACAGCTTCTAATCATGGTAAAAAAAAAAACCATTTAATAAAAATATGATGATGATAAAATAATAGTGTAATAAAAGTTGGATGATTCTTTCAAGCGTCAATCTGTTGGTATATTGTATAACCTTGCAGTAAAATATTTTTAATATTGATCCAGTATGGAATACCAAAATGATACAGTTGCATAATAAAACTCTTAAACTATCAAATTTTATATTAAAAAAAAATAAAAAAAAGAAAATCCACAATCATTATCAGTTAAGAGGATTGCTGTTAATATTTTTAACACAAAATTTCAATTTCTAGCTTTCATAGCAACCATCAATTATCAAAAAAAAAAAAAAAATCTGACCAAAAAAAAATAAGAAAGATTTCCAAATAAATGTAACTTGTCAGTTTGCTTGTTTTAAGACTACCCTTATTAAAAACATACAAATTGTCGGTTCACTCGGCCCTTCTTTTATTTTTATTTTTTTTTGGATTTACGTATAATTGGCACGAATGTTATTCATGTATGTTACAAAAAAAATATTATTATTTCACATGTTTTTGCTGCATTATCCAAGTCTTTTTTTTTTTTTTTTTTTGGTCAACAACCCTATTTTAATAAACATGACTTTGAAAAAAAAAAAAAAAAAAGATTTACTCTGTTGATTGTTTTTATAGTATGAATGTGATTAGTATTATTTTTTTTTTTTTGTTGGTCTTCACTGGATGCGTTTCATGGCTTTTAGAAAGTTATGGATTAAACACTTGTGAGACCTTTAATACGTTTAAAAGGTTTCAAACGACGATTTGTAGACTTTCAAATATTATTTTTTTTTTATTTCTACTCAATTTATCTATACAATATATTCATGTCCTAGTTATGTTTTTACTAAAGCCAAAAAAAAAAAAAAAAAAAATACTTATTGCTAAAAGATTACAAAGGCGAGGAAAGTTTGATAACTTCCAAGCACTAAAAGTTCCCAGTACACATCTTCACCAACCTGCTTACCACTTTTTTTTTTTTTGTTTGTTTGCTTGGTGCTTATTATGAGTATTTTTGGTTTGTGTATTATCAAACAGGTTCTTCAAAACCAAGATAAAAAATAAAAGCATTATCTTGCTAAAAAAAAAAAAAAAAAAAAAAGATTTTGATCTACTTGGCAACCAGTTTTGATCAAGTTGATGATTGCCAATTAATCTTTTTTTTTTTTTGTTTTTTTCATGATAATAATTTACAAAAGGTTTATATTGTATATATGATAAAAAAAAAAAGTATAGATCGTTATCACTAATGCTATGCTATTTTGAATTATTGCCGTTGCTTTTAAAAACGAAATTGCTGTTTGCAAATAACTGATTGGCAAAAGTGGGTTAAGAAAAAAAAAACAATTTATTAACTTGCTTTTAACTACTTATTAACTGATATTTACTAGGGTTAGTTCAAACATAACCCTATTATTCACACAGAGTGTCAAAATCACCAAAAAAAAAACACCAACAAGCAATGATGACACAAGAAATTGATTCTCTTTCTTTTTTTAATTCAATGGAGACCCAGGTCAACTGGTTTCTTTTACCTTTTGTAAAACAGATCTCTCTTATAAGCACTATAAATTAAAAAAAAAAAAAAAAAAAAAGTTCTAATGATATTTTAAACTCAGAGTAAACGAGAAAATAAAGATAACATGCTTTTAGGGGAGAAAACGGCCTATTCAAAAAAAAAAAAGTTCTTTGTTTATCAGGACTGAACTTTTGCTTAACCATACAATAAAAAAAAACCCCCCATTTATGATTGCTTTGAAAGAGTAATAGTAGTTTTAATCCCTTTTTTTAATCCTTTTTGAGAATTAAACATAAAAGTACAGTCGCCATTGTTTAATTTCGTAATTATTTCAAATTCTCGGATCACAAGACTCGGCTTTGCAATTAGTTCCTGGTCTAGCTTTTTTTTTTTTTTGAAGTGGAAAATCTGGCAAAAAAAAAAAAAAAAAGACTTAAATGTTTGATGTTTGAAAATAAAAATACGGGGTTTTCGTTAGGTATAAAGCCTAGATTTTATTGCTATCAGTCACCGTAACCTTTACAACTTGGGAGCAGTTTTATCAAGCTTCGATTCAAGTGTATACCAGGCTTTCTCTCTCTCTTTTTTTTGTGAGTTTAAAATTACCATTGCACAATATTACCTTTCAAAAACACCAAATGACTAATATATCAAAGGTGGCAAAAAAAAAAAAAAAAAAAAAAGTGTTCATTCTCGTCAAGAAGAGGTCATTTTAACAATTGTTATTGTAGTAGGAAACTTTCTAAAGGCAAATGTTGATATATGTATTTCATTCTATGTCGTCTCCTTTAGATATCATACAACAATGATAAAACTAAATACTTTTTAAAGAATTATTTTTTTTATTACTTTAAACCAACTCTTTCGAAATATTTAGTTTGCTATATGATATTTGTTGTTGTTGTTTTCTTCTTCTTTGATAAAAAAAAAATAAGAAAGAGAGATAATGGGCTTTATGGATTTTGAACGGCTTTGTAGGAGGGGGGGAGAGAGGTTTGCCACCTGTAGTACCCTACCAGACAAAATCTCTTATCGGAGTCCAATGCCCTGACTCATCTCGCGCGCTCTAATGCGTAGTACACGCTGGTATTCAACCACTCTTGGTTCTATGACAATTAAAATTAATGACTTTGGATATAAAAAAAAAAAAAAAACTAATGTTTTCAAATTATAAAAAGAGATTTAAAGCCAAATAATAAAAATATATTGACAGTGTGAATGGTATGTCTTTTTTTTTTTTTTTGATAAAATATGATATACTTTATGTTCAGTGTTTGAAGTCAAGAACCATTGCTTGAGAGGAAAAAAAAGTACTCTTAGATAAGAACGCTGATAACTAACTATAGATAATGTATTTTTTTTTTCAGAAAAAAAAAAAGCATCAGAAGGGGTCTGACGCTTATCAAATTTCAAGACTTAGCAACAATCATCTAATAAAAAAAAATGAGTAAATTAATCATGTTAATTTTTTGTGATTACAGTAGTGCTTCACGCTTGATATGGTGGAACCCAGAGTAAATGATGAGTACAAGTGAGCAAAAAAAAAAAAGATTTTAACACTAAAGTTCAAAAGCTCACAGGTTGATGCGATATGAATGAATTTTGAACTGCCCCCAAAGTTAGCAAAACGTGAAAAATAAAAGAAAACACTACCAAGGTTTTTTTTTTTTTTTTTGTTCGTTTTTCACAAGATGAATACCTAGTTACCCAAAGGTTCTAGCCTGTTTCTATGATCTTTGGTTGGTGTTTTTTGCTCAATTGATTATTATGACTGAATAAAACAAATTCTGATCAAGTAAAAAAAAAAAAAAAAAAATTGATGAGATCTGGCTCAATCCAAAATCTATGAATAAACCACTGATAATAATAGCAATGTTTTCTTTCAATAATATAAATCATAAAAATCAAATCGGTAATCTACTACTCTTCTTTTTTTTTGTATCTTAAATCTACAAGTTGCTATCTCTCAAATCTGAATCAAGAATAACGTTACTATTTTGTTTTTTTTTTTGATGCCACGGCGTCAATATAGATTTGTGAGTATCTTATAATATCATGATGATAACAAGCTTCTGACAGCATTAAATTTTTATGAGACTCTCTTTTTTTTTTCTTATTCTATTACTACGTCATAGTCTAGAAGGTTATAACCTTTGTTTTAATCAAGCTAACTCTCAAGTTTTAAAACGTATTTCAGATCTGTAGTCATTAATATCGTGAAACTGGGTCACAAGATCAAACAGTGGCCGTTTATACATATTCTTGGTTTATTTTTAATTTTTTCAATTCTATTTGAGAAGAGGGGTGATAAGCTTTCACAACGTCAATACAAGAACCAATACGAGAACTAAACTTGTATATCAACTTTTTTTTTTTTTTCTTTAAACCATGACACTATAAAACTGTTTACCTCCCAAATCAGGATTAGTCTCTCCTTTTTTTTTTTTTTTTTTTTTTTTTTTTTTTGCATATACACTTTTTGTGTGTCTCCGTTTTGCTGCTGAAATAAGAAGACGATAATAACCGATTTGATTAAGCACTAGTGAGATTTCAGAAAGAATGATTTTCAAATCGTTTTTTTTATTATTAGCTAGCAAATCATAAAAGGAAAAAAAAAAGTGGTAGAGTGCCAGGTTGGTTTTGTTTTTATATTTTAACAATATTGTATTAGTATTATAGAAACTTTGGTATCATGGTAAACTAAACCAAGGGAAATTTTGAGTTGTATGATTGTTAAATCAAATGAATATTATTTTAGAAAAAAAAGTACGTAATTCATGACTAATAAAATAGAATCAAAAAAAAAAAATTTACTGGTTATTAAGTCCAGTTACATCACAAAGGGACCAACCGTCATACTTTAGAAATCGTAATGCCCTAAGATAAATAGGAAAATCTGTTTATTGTCCTTACATCACATAGTTACATGATCAAAATAATAATAATAACAAAGTTATACAAAGAAGACATGGAATTCAAAAAAACATTTGTCTCTATGAGACTTTAAAATCAGCGTTCTCAGCGCGCTTTAGGTGTTTCAGGCATTCGATGGCGCCGAATTCTCCATGAAATAATACATGTGCTAAGGGAAACCTGGGATACATCACATCTGCTCGATTGATAACAGAGATTGACACACAGTAAAACCTTAACAAGCTGCTTTAATCAAGCAAAAACCATCAGCAAAGAACTTGCGGTAATGAGTTCAAGAACTTGACTACCGCTCCAAGACCTTTTTATGGTATCAAGCAAGATTCTTAGATCAAGTTCCCGGGGAAAAACTTTACTCAAGAAGCTACGCTCCACAGGATGCAGAGGATCACTCCTTAAGAACGTGTTCAACTGTTTTCAGCTGTCTTTTTTTTTTATACAACTCTCGTTGAGTACAAGAGTAGTATTGTCAAAGTTTACCTAACTTTTTATAGTCTTTCTGCCACTCAGCTCGTGATGTACACCACATAGTACTTTTCAGCTTCTGCAATGCTTTACAAGCTTTATTTTTGTCATAATTATCATTTTAAAAAAATTTGTGCTTTCAAAGTCGTGCTAAAATATTTCTTTTAGTATTAAATTATCTAAAACTTGATTTATTGAAATGGGATCAGTGTGACAACATAAAATTTGAAATAAAAATAGCTCCTGATGGCCCAGTTGGCTAAGGCGCGAGACTGTAATGGTTAATTGTAATCTTGAGATCGGGTGTTCGATTCACCCTCAGGAGATATATTTTTTGTACATGAAAAAAACATTATTTTTTTTTTGCATCTTCATTGGTGTTCATATTATTATTGTTAAATTATATATTTGCGTGTCTACGGTAACTATAAATTAAAGAAAACATCAGAATGATGTGAATCTGGGAAAATTTGTAACTTGCCTGTACCCGTTGTCGCAAATTTCGGGGAGGTCAGAATTATTTGATGAGAAGCAAGCGTTCTTCGATGAAACGTTTGGGTGGATACCTGGTAAACTGGTTTCAAGCAAGTTAAAAAAAAAAAAGACACGCCAGATTTTATTTTTTACAAATATATATATATATATATATTAGTTTATGTATTTTCCAAAAGTCTCGTTGAATTCAATGCCTTTTTTTTCATTGTATATTTTTGAGATTTCATTCAATTATGTAATGTAGAGACAACGTAAAGATTTGTTTCTATAAATATTTCATAAATGCAATTACAGACTTTGATGACTCTAAAGGCGTTTTTTTTTTGGTCTTTGTTTTGTATCGCGTAGAATTTTTATTTTTTTAAACGTTTTTGTTTGCAGTATTACTTTTTGTAATTGTGAAAATTTATTGTCCTAAAAATCAAATTTAACATATAATACCCACATTTTCAAGATAAAAAAAAAACAATCAATAAAGCCAGTTTAAAAACAAGAAAAAAAGAATAAGTCTATTTACGATATTTTAGAGATGGAGTTGTCTAGCTCATGTTAGTAATGAGAAAACTTTCAGACTTTATTTTAACAGAATTTGTTAAAATATCTACAATTTTTGATAACTGATCTTTATCAAACATAACTTATGGAGAGGGTTTTCTCCCTTATTTATTTTTGTAAAAATTTTTTTTTTTGATTTTTTCTTTTTTTTTTTTAGCCACTGTCGTAGTTAGAAATATAAACATTATTGTCGCTTACGGCCTTAAAATAATATTTTATCTACGAAAAGTTCAAAGTGACACTTACCCAGCTTTAATAGTACGAGCGTTTGATGGCGCACGACTTCTTCATGAACTAATCCATGTTTTGAGAGCTTTATAGAATACCTAAAAGATGGTGATACCAAAAAAAAAAAGAAAAAAAAAAGAAAAATTCACTTGTTTGATTAAATATCATTTTTTTTAGTTATATTTTATAATCACTTACATACATGTAAATCACTTATCAAAACAACACAATCAAACATAATTCTGCAAAATTCAATCCTCCTCCACTCTAGCCGTTACTTATTTATGAAACTATACACATACAGATCTGGTTTCAACTTTTTAACTGGTAAAATCTATTTTTTTTTTCCTGAGTCTTTTCCCCTGACTAGAAGCCGATACAAAAGAACGCTTCAGTTCCCCACCCTCCCCTTAAAAACATTTTTTTGTATCGTTCAATTAAATAATTCAAAAAAAAAAAAAAATATGGATGAATTCGGTATGGAAACTTGAGAAATTATACTTTTTGACAGAATTTTCAATGTATTTGGAAGATGCCTATTATATTATCCAAAAAAAAAAAAAAAAAAGTGTGGTTAGCATAGTAGCTTGAAGTCAAATGCTTGAAAATCCCTTTGAAAAGTATTCTATGATCAACGGTTCAATTAAATTCATATGTAGAAAAGCAAACTAAAGGACAATAAACAGATTTTTTTTAAACTTATGTATCCCAGGTTTCCCTTAGCACATGTACTATTTCATGGAGAATTCGGCGTCATCGAATGCCTGAAACACCTAAAGCGCGCTGAGAACGCTGATTTTAAAGTCTCATAGAGACAAATGTTTTTTTTTGAATTTCATGTCTTCTTTGTATATCTTTGTTATTATTATTATTTTAATTATGTAGCTATGTGATGTAAGGACAATAAACAGATTTTCTATCTATTCTTACATCACATAGTTACATAATTAAAATAATAATAACAAAGATATGCAAAGAAGTGCAATCATATATATATTTTGAAAATCTAAAACTTGATTTCTACTTTAATATTATCTAAATCATATGCCATAATCCGGAACTACAACCTGGAAAAGTTTTAAAAGAATTTATCAGAAGTGATCATTTGAGTAGGTTATTAACAAAATACAAAAAGGCTATGTTGGCTTCAAAAGGATGAACGTAGTAAAACCCAATCTCTGAGTAAATGGTATATCCCCTGTCATAGTTTACATTTTACTTAAGCCCAATGTTTTCAGCTTTTAGCTTTTACCAATATATACTCATGATTGTTGGAATTTACATTGTCGGAAAAATCTAATAATTTGTTCAGAAGCTTCTTGCACAAGCCACGCTTTCTATTTTTTTTTTAAGGGTCCCTGTCTAAAATGATTTTTCTTTTCAGTATAAAAAAAATTCATTAATTTTTTAAACGTCAAGTAAATGGGTTTACAAAGCATACTCATTTTCTTCGTTCTCAGTGACACCATGAATGATGAAAAAAAAAATGATGGTCACTAAACCACTCACTATACGCTGTACTAAACACTTTAATTTCAAAAAATCATCTATTAAAACAGATATCAGTCTGTTCCAGATACTGTAGAAATGCTGAAAGTCAAAAATTTGATTTCAATAACATAGCGGACAGCAGAAGTGAGATTATAGGAGGGCCGAAAGTTTTGGTATGTGAGTTCATTATGTAAATACGAGCGGGCAAATGTGAGGTTTACGAATCTCTCATAATTATGGAGTTTGGAGCCGTTTTTGCCTATGCTAGTTTTGCATTTCTTGACATAAAATATTTCATAAAAACAAAAAAGTATTGAAAAAAAAAACTTGAAGATGAAACTTTAGGAATAATATTGAATATCATTTACTTTGTTCTAATAAACTAATATTTTTTTGACGTTTTATTTTGTTTAAAAGTTTTTCAAAAAAGTAAAAAATGTTTTTATTTTACTGAAATATTAAAAAACAAATTTTAATAGAAAATATCACGTTAACATTAACTTGAGTTATTGGCATGTTGGCTCTGTGATAAAAAATAGACATTCTAGTGATTTTCTGTAGGATGTTCATTATAGTCAAAATCATCAATAAAGTCAAAAATATATAAGAACGAGCTGCATTTAAAAATTGACCCTGAATAAATAAATAACTGGATGTGGTGCGCATCTTGAAAAAAAAAAGATTTTCTCTCTATATGTTGGCCTGAAATGCAAATAAACATCTTGACTAGACTAATCTCTAGATGTCTTTTTTTTTTTTTTTTTTCGTTTTCATACTGAACAGTATATAAACGCTTTGCGATTAAAAATTTGTGTATAAGAGCCGTGCATTTGACTTTCTCATAGGTGGCGCAATCATCTGTACAGTTATTGCAAGGGATTCATGTTTTAATTTGTAAAAAGTTAAAATTATAAGGCGCGAAAAAGCCATTCTTGTTTTTCTATGGTAGACTGAAACTGGTCAGCTGAAAAGCCCGTCTTTTAGCCATTGCTCAAATAGTAGTTTAAAGTTTTTTGTTCGTGGCAGCACTTTCAAGATTGTTTTACCCTGAATTTCAGTGTAGCACTTACAAAAAACAACAACTATTGGGACCCTTAGGAGATATAATAGAAAAGGAATTATTATGTCCAGGAGTAACAAGTAGACCAGTGTCACGCTTAAAGAAACAAATCATTTGGTGTGCAAACTCAAAATTTGTTACTGTAAAGAAAAGTTTTTAGAATAACTTTTTACAGAGCAACTTATAGATTCAATCAATGGTAAATTAATAGTAATTACTGACGCCACGGAGAGCTTATAAAACGTCAGAATTGGCAGCCGGAGGATGGACCGATAAGAGAGTATTTGTGCCAGTTGTTGTTTCGGGGTTATTTGAAAAAGGTGCGACATTTTAGTAAAGAAAAAAAAAAAAAAAGAACTAAAACCTTTTTATTTTATTTTATTTTATTCTGTGACGCCGGCATCAGTATGTGATGTTGGTGATGCCGGACCTTAGCATTGTCTACTATCATTTACCTTGCGTAGATGCACGTAATTTGCTTTTTGGCTGCCAAAGCTATGAAATGCTGATAGTGTAAGAAACTCCGATTGGGAAGTAATTGTTGTTGTTATTGTTATTGTTGTTATTGTTGTTGTTATTGTTGTTGTTATTGTTGATAACCAGAAATATTAAACCTTCAAGTTCTGACTTTTCTTTCAACTCCGAGAAACCCAAAAAACCAAAAACAAAACAAAACAAAAATTAAAAGGCTGACTGTATGGCGAGTATGGAGTAGTACCCTAACCTTTGTATTATAATTCCCTTCCCCATAAAAGAGCACTGACATGCTTCTTCTTTTTTTCTTCTCTTCTTTAACTCCATTCCCTTTCTTCCTTTTAGTTTCTATCTCTCCTACCAACAAACCCAGTTCAGCTCTTATCGAAAAAAAACAAATAAACCTTACTCTCTCTTTAATTGTACACGTTATGAAGTTCTCTGTCGCTACCGCTGCCGCTTTCATGGCCGCATCTGCTTCCGCAGCAGTTCACAAGTATGTTTTACCCTAGCAATCAGCTCTACCTCAGTTTTTGTTTCCAATTGAATTTTGTTACTAAAACCAAGCCTAGAGTTCCTCTTCAAAAGATGGAATCTGACGACCCGTTTAATGGCGTAAGTGATTTTATTTTTGTTTTGAGTTGGTGAAGGTTTTGCGATTGCTATCTTTGGTTTGCCACTTTTTTTTTTTTTTTTTTTTGGCGGGCTCTTGATAGCAGTGCAATCACATTGTTTATACAATTACGAGGTAAAGAAATGTTTGAAAATAAAGTATTAACCGTCATCTCATAGCAAAACTTTCAAGATCACGTCCGTTCTCTTGGCCAGAAATATATGGGCCTGGGCCGTAAACTGAATCGCAATATTCCCGAGACTCAGTTTGTTGATATCCAGGACAACACTGAAATTCCCATTGGTAACTACCTGAACGCCCAATACTTTGCTGATATTTCTCTTGGTACTCCCCATCAGACTTTCAAGGTTGTTCTTGATACCGGCTCTTCTAATCTTTGGGTTCCTGGTTCCGAATGTAACTCAATTGCTTGCTTTTTGCATACCAAGTATGACCCCTCTGCTTCTAGTACCTACAAGGCCAATGGCACTGCGTTTGAGATTAGATATGGTTCTGGAAATGTTGAGGGCTATATTTCTCAAGATACTCTGACTATTGGTGACCTTGTCATTCCCAAGCAAGACTTTGGTGAAACTACAAACGAGCCCGGTCTTGCCTTTGCTTTTGGCAAGTTTGATGGTATTCTTGGTCTTGGTTACGATACCATTGCCGTCAACCATGTTGTGCCTCCCTTCTACAATGCCCTAAACCGGGGTCTTTTGGACGATCCCGTTTTTGCTTTCAAGCTGGGTGATACAAACAAGGGCACTGAGAGCTCGTTTACCCTTGGAGGTATTGACAAGTCTGCCTACAGTGGTGAGCTGACTTACCTGCCTGTCCGCCGTAAGGCCTACTGGGAGGTTCAGTTTGATGCCATTACCCTTGGCCACGAGACTGCAGAGCTCGAGAACACTGGTGCCGTTGTTGACACTGGTACTTCTCTTCTTACTCTTCCCTCTGGTCTTGCTGAGATCATCAACTCTCAGATTGGTGCCACCAAGGGCTGGAACGGTCAGTACACTGTGGACTGCAGCACTCGTGATTCTCTTCCCGATTTGACTTTTAACCTTGATGGCTACAACTTTACTTTGAGTGCTTACGAGTACACTCTTGAGGTCTCTGGCTCTTGTATCTCTGCCATCACGCCTCTCGATTTCCCTGAGCCTATTGGTCCTCTTGCCATTGTTGGTGATGCTTTCCTCAGAAAGTACTACTCTGTCTATGATTACGGTAACAATGCCGTTGGTCTTGCTCTTGCTAAGTAAGCCTAGCTATTATTGCAATAGCATGGGCCTATTAAGACATCATGTAGTCTTTCTTAAGCAGCAATTCAATTTTTTTTTATTTTCATTTTTAAATTTTTATATTTACGTATAACTCTAGTTTAGCAATATTGTCATGAATCAAACAGAAAAAAAACCCTTTTTTTTTTTTTCCCCCACCCAATATAGTACACAAACTACGTACATTGATCTGTAATAAAAGTACACGATGAGATGAAAAATAGATGTGGTATTAAATGTAGATGATGAAAATAAAAACAACAATTACAATGATAAAGATTAGTTGGCGTGAAGAAAAAAAGCGCGCCATCTAGTGTGTAGCTGTAGTAGAAGTGTTGGAGAGCAGGAAAAAAAGAAACAAAAAAAATTTTTTTTTGGTTTATTTTATTGCCAACAAAATAAAAGCCAATAGCTGTTTAGATAGCTTCAAGCTGCTGGGTGATCTCATCCAGCTCGGTCTTAGCAGCATTGTACTTGGTTTGAAGCTCCTCGTACTTCTTCTCCCAGTCCTCAACAGCAGACTCAAGAGAGATAACCTTCTTTTCAAAGTGCTCAGCCTTGACGTCGGTCTGACGGAGCTTATCGGTGGTCTCTCTGAGATTGTTGTCAGACTCCTCCAACTCCTCTTCAAGGAGAGTAATCTTTTTGGTAAGCGATTCGTTAGCGGAACCATGGGCAGCACCCTCCTCAGCGGCACCCTTGGCCTCATTGAGCTTGGCCTCCAGCTCCTCAACCTCAGCTTCCAGCAAGCCGTTCTTGTGAGTCAGCGAAGAGATCTCCTGGTCCTTTTGGAGGTTGTCAGATTCAAGGGTCTTGACCTGCTTGAGAGCATCTTCAGTCTTTTCCTGAGCAGCCTCAGTCTCGAGCTTGAGGGAGTTGATTTTCTAAAGAAGGGGGGGAGAGGTGTTAGAAAAGGGGGGATGAAAAAAAAAAAAAGATATTGAAAAACTAATTGTGAAGGGTAGTAGTTAAAGATTGCTATTGATCTAAATGATAATGATATCATCAACAGACATTGTGGCGACTGAAGTGGTGGTAGTGGTAATTAAGATAATTGGGTGGTAACATACTTCTCTTAGCTTATCCATTGTAATTGATTGATGATTTGATGTGATAAATTATGGGTTTTATTTCAAGAAGACAAAATGAAATCAAGAGAAGAGAAAGAATTAAAAGAAGAGAAGAGAAGGAAAAAAAAAAAAAGGAGAGAGAAAATAAAATAATAAAAAAAAAAAGATTTTGGTAGTAGGGGATGCGCACACACCGTATAACTAATATATAGTGTTAAAGTAGGAACAATACGATAATAATCAGTATAATAAAGTTGATACTGTGGCCATTGAACTCAGCTTAAAAGGGGGAAAGAAAAGCTTGTTGAAAAAAGACTTGAAAAAAAAAGAAGGGTACCTTTCAGTACCCCATAACTATGTGGTACTGTATGTGGTTATGTGTAGCACTTATTGTGTATGGGACTTTACGTACACATATCACTTTTTCCCTCCCCTAAAGCTGAAAAAAAAAAAATCCATATTATTGTAAATTATAACATTTTAATACAAGTTAGTATAAACTAGTAAAAGTTATCATGATCAATATGATTACTATGTAAATTGATGAAGCAATTACGTATTTTTATTTTTAGAAATATGATCAAGTTATTAAATGTTACTAAAAATCATTAAAAGTTATTAGCATTTTATTTATCTTTGTTTTCAGGGTAACTTAATTTTTTTTTTTGTCATAACTACCAAGTTATAATACTTAAAAATTAGAAAAATATTCTCAACTCTTAAAGAAAAAAAAAAACCATCATTTTTGCTTATTTTAATGACTATTTTCAGGACAATTTTTTTAATGTTTACATTTCTTCCCTTTTTGTGAAAAAAAATTTCAATTTTTTTTTTTTCTAAAAAAAAAGAAAAAAATCGGCATTGTGATCCCACTTAGGACCACTGCAGTAACCTTAATGGAAACTTATTGGAGCAGTAGTGGCGGGGACCCAAAATTCCAATGGCCGCCATTTCTGTTGTTCAAAGGATTGAAAATATCTCCTTATGGGCTTTTAATAACCAAATAAAAATTGAAAAAAAAAAAAAAAAGACACACGGAACATTCCATCTGTGTCTTCTTTCCAAATAGGTTACTTTCAATGACAGCACGCGAATCATTTAGGCACAAGTTACATGCAAAAAAAAAAAAAAAAAAAAGAGAGAGCCTCACAGTCCCAGCGGCTGCTTCATTATTTAACGATTTGCAGTTGACAATAACTGCCGTTTCTACCACCCCCCTGGACTTCAGATCAGATCCATCTGTACTCACTCTTTTGTCACAATATTTGTATCAATGTAAAGTATCTTTTCTTGTATGTGTCTGATCGGTTTCTTCAATATAAATCATCGCTGTCCTCATCTTTTGGTATTCGTTTATTACTGTTCTTTATTTTCAACGGCTTGCTTTGACAAAGGAACTACTTGAGTTAAACAAAAAGAATTTAACAACGACAAGCGACAGTAACAATGAAAGCTAGCTAAACAACCTCCTTGCCGTCAACTTCAAAGCCTACTTCTCTTTTTTAATTTATAATAACAAGAAGTATTTTTTTTTTCTTCTCAAAAAAAAAAAAATCTTTTTCTCTTTTCCTTACTTTTATTTTTATTTATTTATTTTTCACTATCCGCTATTTTATATTCCTATCGCAAACCGGTTCAATCTTTTATGCACATGTCATCGTAGAGTGAGTCGCTCGTTACATATTATAAACTCTACTTCTAGGTCAACCATTATAGTTAATTGTGCTTTCATTCTCTCTTTTTTTTTCATGTCTAAACTATACCTCAGAAACGCTTCTTCTCCCTCGCTGATGAGCACTTCGACAGTCGTCAGCACCCCTAGAGGACTTCGACGTCCAGCCTCCTCTGTCTCACTACGATCCCCTTCTGTGTCATCGTTCTCAGCGACCTCTTATCGCACACTCCATCATTCATCATCCATGGCCTCTTTAAACTCTCCGTCTGATAACGGCAGTTCCAACTACAATTCTGGCAGCACATACTCTGGCAACATCAAGGTGAGTATACGAGTCAAACCCAGCGGAACCAACAACAGTATTGACAACAAAACTGTTTTACGGACAAATACTGATGCGAAATGGGCTATCCATGATAATCAAATCTCGTCCTCTGAATTTGGCAACTTCAAATTTGATCATGTTTTTCAGACTCCCCAGCCGACCACACACGTTTTTGACACTGCCATGAAAGACATGATTGCCCAAGTCATGGCTGGATACAATGGCATGATATTCGCTTACGGCATGACAGGCTCTGGTAAAACTTACTCGATGCAGGGCTTAAACGACAATCCAGGCATCATTCCGCTGGCTGTAAATTCTATTTTTGAACATATTCGATCAAACTCTCCTTCTCATTTGGAGTTTAAAATCAAAGTTTCATACTTGGAAATTTATAACGAGCAACTACGAGACTTGCTTGCGCCGAACACGCCGGTGGACGACATTAAATTACGCGACGATCCCAAACGCGGCGTGCGCGCATTTGGTGCAAAGGAGATTCAGGTTGACACCCCTGAGGCCTTGATGCAAGCTATACAATCTGGTAACAGTCTACGGCGTACTGAGGGCACTGAATTTAACGCCAACTCGTCACGCTCACACGCCGTTGTCCAGATTATTGTTGAATCGACTTCATACTCCGGATCGCTTTCATCCAAGTCTTTTTCTACAACTGGACAATCAAAAATTATTAGTGGTGCGTTTACCCGCTCATCCACACTTTACCTTTGCGACCTCGCAGGGTCTGAGCGGGCCGTTTCGCAGACTGAGCGTCGGAAGGAAGGCTCTTACATCAACAAGTCATTACTCACACTCGGCACTGTCATATCGCGGCTATCACTTGGCGGTGCTGCCAACCATATACCCTATCGCGACTCTAAACTAACACGACTTTTGCAACCGGCACTTTCTGGTCGTAGCCTAGTCAGCGTGCTCTGCACGGTTGATTTTAGTAACCACACTGAGACTGTCAGCACTCTGCGATTTGCAGCGCGTGCCAAAAACATAATTGTTTCCGCCAAACGCAATCCTGAGGATGTAACGGGATCGTCGTCAGCAGCTGCATCATTCGAGCTCGCCAATGCCAACAAGCTTATAGAAAAGCTTACCAACCAGGTACAAACTTTAAAACTGGAAAACCTTGCACTCAAAACGAAAACTGATACCAGTGGGAATAAGTCAAACAGCGGCCGGTCCGTATCATCATCCTACACCATGCAGCTTGAAGTTGAAAACAGGATTCTCCATGAGCGTGTAGACCACCTCACTCGACTCTTTGATGATAGCTATCTTGAAAGTCTGATAGATACAAATGTAGACGAAGATCGCCGCATAACGCCTAACTCATGTGATGAATCAAAGCAAAAGGAAACCGAGTATAAGGCCTATATTTCGCAGCTAGAAAAGCAGGTCTACGAGCAGGGTGTTCGCTTGCGCACGTCATCCATAGGATCTAGAGCTGTGTCCCCTACAAATACGTTCTTTCCCAACGTCAATTCTCCTCACATTAACAGCAGTAATAGTAGTAGCAGGAGCAGCAGCAGCAGCAGCAGTAGTAATACAGAAATCTTTACTCCTGACCAAAATATGAATTCAAACAGCCACTATGTGCTTGGAAAATCCCCTATATCCCCAATATCGCCCCAAATCGGTTTCTCACCATCAACTCAGCAGTACTACGCCGAAATGGTTGCGCAGTTAAAGGAAGAAGTTGAAGACCTTAAAGAAAGTAACGCAGATAAAGATCGCATCATCAAAACACTTCAGTACATAAGTCAGCGCAAAAAGACAATACCCTCAGCATCATCTTTAACTATTAGCACTAATGCTCCCTATCTTGAGTCACCCTTGCACTCGCCGGCCTATTCGCGTTACTATTATGCTAGTAGTAATAATAATTCTAATCTGCCAGTCCAGCCCCTTAAGTCAGCTGTTGACGAATCGTTCAGTTTTTGAAAAAAAAGAAAAAATAATAATAATGATCCGAACACTATAGTTTTTTAAAATACTAATATACGTACAGTACATAAATAAAATATTATAACTATTTAATCAGAAATTGAAGACAGCGTATTACAAAAAATAATTTATTTTACAAAATAAATTTCTATTGATAAACAATATACTACATGAAGAGATTTAAATCTAACTTTAATAACCTCAAAAAAATACCTTTGCAAAAATTATCTTTGACTTACAATATCCAGATATTAACTTGCAAAAGTTAACTACTTTTTTTTTGCCTTTCATATCTCATGATTCGATTTTAATTCTAAAAAAGCTATTCTTACTTGCTTCCCAAAAGCTCGTGTAAAACACCCAATCTGTCAGCATAAAACTTGGGCTGGACCAAGGGATTGTTTTCCGGATGAATTGACTCTTCCTTGTCAACTCCTGTAAGCACCATAAAGGTACCAAGACCGCCGTTTGTGCCGAAAACCATGTCGGTATTTAGTCTGTCGCCTACCATGCAGGCGCGCTCGGGATTGAACTTAAACTTGGCTTTGATGCAGTCCATCATTGCGTTAGACGGCTTGCCCAAAGCAACGGGCGTTCGACCAGACGATGTGATAAGAGTACCAACAATGGTGCCAGCACCAGGGAGCAGTTTGCCATGGGTTGGGAATGTTGAGTCAATATTGGTGGCTAAGAACAAGGTGTTTTTGTTTTGAATCTGCAACAGTGCATTGGAAATCTTGAGGTATGTGATTTTCAAATCAAGCCCGCACAGAACCGCGCCAATGCTGGAGTCATAGTGCAGCGCATCAAGATCTTCCTCTGTAGGATCGACTTTGCGCAAAGCGGGATCAGTTCCGCCTACGTATTGAATACCAGCAGCATCCAATTCTTCTTCAATACCCTTTTCACCGACAATCAAAACCTTTTTGTCCCGGGGGAACTCAATGACATCCTTCAGATATACAGCAGCCGAGTAGGCTGAGCAAAAAATCTCATCTTCGCTCACCACAATTCCAAATTTGGCAAATTTGCTGGTGTACGCTTTGCGCGACTTGGTCGAATTGTTGGTGACAAAAATCAAACGTTTACCACGGGCGCGCAACAAATCCAGGGTTTCAATAACGTGAGGTAGCAGCTTGCTTCCCGCCCATAGAACACCATCGCAGTCAAACAAAAAATCGTCGTATTTGTTGAGAAACTCTTCAGCCTGTTCAGCCGTCGTAATCTTGAGGCTACCAGCGGGGCTGGTAATGTTAGCAGAAGTCATTATTTGTATTGTAATGTGTAAAATCAATCAGTAAAAATGAATATATATGTATGAGTTTAATCAAAATTCCGTAAAAGTCTTGATCTTCTAGATTCTTAACAAGCAAAATAGGTCAGCGGGGTGATGAATATTTACAGAAAAAAAAATAATTTAGACGGTTTCATTTTTTTTTTCCTTTTTGCACTAATTTATTCATGGAGGGGCCTTGCTGGTTGAGCATATACTAGGCTTATGTAATTGCTTTAGAGTCATAGTGGTGAATCACGTAAAACTTATAAAAAGCTTTTAGTAAGTAATAACAAAATAATCACAGATGATTAATAATAACTTATGAAATATCATAACATTTGTTAGGACTATCATGCGTTGAGACACGTTTTTCCTGGAGAATTTAAAAACATGAAAGTGAAATAGAAACAAATATAGACCTGAATATTATTATCATTATAATGAGATAATTGTCCTTAATAAACCCGAATATATTCATAATTTTTTTTTTTTTTTTTTTTGATAATATGAATAAAAACCAGCTAAATGATGCTGTGAAAACATATCTTTCACCAGAAAATACAAAATCTTTAAGAAAAGTTGCTGAAGAGTTTGGAGTCCCCCCGCTCAACTCTTCATAATAGACTTAATGGTACAAAGCCCCAAGAGGAAGCTTGGAAGGACAATCGAGCTCTCTTATAACATTAAGAAAAACTATTGAAAGGACTTTTAATATTTATGGCACAAAAGAAAACTCCTTTGAGTAGAATTAAAACGAGAATACTGGCTGGAAAGCTAAAGTATGATTGGCTTTTTTCTCCCGAAAATTCTATTATATTATCCAACAATTGGCTTCTAGGCTTTGCATCCCGATGTGAGAACATAGAAATAATTAATGGCAAGGTTATGGATATTCCAAGAGCCCATGAGAATGGCGAAAAACTCATTTCACTATTTTTTGACTTATACAGATACTATATCAACGAATTCAATATCCTCCCAGATGACATTTGGAATCTAGATAAAGCTTGGTTTAAAATTGAGGAATCAACAAAAAGACTTAAATTATTAGTGCCTGATATTACTTCTCATGCTGTTTCTGATGACTCTTCTGAGGTAGTGACGGCACTAGAAATGATTTCAAAGGCCGGCAAAATTGGAAAACCCCTGCTGATCTATAAGGGTGTCGATCAGATGGAAAACTGGTTTCCTGGTGTTGTCACTAAAGAATATGATAGCGCAACATCTTCTACAGGGTTCATAAACGAAATGATATTTAATAAATGGGTTTCAGAACACTTTTCTTCTTCTGAAGACAAATGGTCACTCCTATTAGTGGATTAACATCTCTTACCCACATCAGACCGGGTTATTGCCGTATTGATGAGCAAAAAAGTCATCCCTTTGTATTTCCCTTCTCATATGTCTAATATCTTTCAACTTCTTGACGGATATCGCTTTGATGACGTTGATATTCTGGATAGAAGACAGACTTCTCCCAATTTTTGTGCTGGGTTAGACCTCACCAAGGCACCTTTTTTGGAGGCCTACATGAGTATCAGAAAACAAGTCTACAGTCCCAATACTATCATAGAAGGTTGGAGGAGATGTGGATTATTAGAAAACAGTTCAGATGTTGCATTGGCCGAGTATAGAAGACAGATGCATCATAACATTGCCACGCCTCAGGTTTCTGCGCAAGAGGAGTCAGTAATTGAGGCAGAAGTCGGTGAAAATCCTGCTTTAGAGACTCAACCAAAACGAAGAATGAAAAAAAAAAGATTTAGAACCGACTACAGAACAAAATCTTCTGAAAGTACTCGCTGATTTAAAGAAGAAACATCGCAAGTTACAGTCTAGTCTTAGGCTGGCAAATATGGCTGCGGCTAAGTCCATAGCATCAAAGTAGATTGCCGAAATTCAACTTGCACGTTATAAAAATGAGTTAGAAAAACTAAGAAAAAAGCATTCTAGAAAGTGAACTTGAACACTTTAATCAATTACCAAACTCATTTTGACATATTTTGAGCTCATGTCAGAAGAGCACCCTCTGACTCTAAAAACCACTCCTAAACCACTTTGCGACCCAGCAATAGATCCCAAACATAGATAGATAGAAAATCTGTTTATTGTCCTTACATCACATAGTTACATAATTAAAATAATAATAATAACAAAGTTATACAAAGAAGACATGGAATTCAAAAAACATTTGTCTCTATGAGACTAAAATTAGCGTTCTCAGCGCGCTCTAGGTGTTTCAGGCATTCGATGGCGCCGAATTCTCTATGAAATAACACATGTGATAAGGGAAACCCGGGATACATAACACCTGCTGGAATGATAACAAAGATTGACACACAGTAAAACCTTAACAAGCTGCTCTAATCAAGCAAACCATAAGCAAAGAAGTTGCGGTAATGAGTTCAAGAACTTGACTACCGCTCCAAGACCCTTCTTGGTATCAAGCAGGATTCTTAGATCAAGTTCCGGGGAAACTTTACTTAAGAAGCTACGCTCCACAGGATGTAGAGGGCACTCCTTAAGAACGTGTTCAACTGTTTCCAGCTGTCCACATTCGCAGTTATAATCTCTCTCAGTAATACACCTCGTTTGAAAATACTTTCCAAGAGCACCATGACCCGTTCGCAGTTGGAATAACTTGCTAAAGGTATGGCGAGGCACAGTCCTCATGAATGGTTCCAGTGGGTTGGG
>QVTG01000043.1:55730-73104 GCA_013305925.1 Geotrichum reessii
CTGTTTCCAGCTGTCCACATTCGCAGTTATAATCTCTCTCAGTAATACACCTCATTTGGAAATACTTCCCAAGAGCATTACGACCTGTTCGCAGTTGGAATAACTTGCTAAAGGTAAATCCCAAACATAAGTAAAATGTTTTTTTTTATTACATATATACCTTTATACTTTTCTTATTATGAATTTATGATTTTCTTTTCATATTCTTTGTATCTGAGGTTGATGATTCAGCGTTTTGTTTTGTTCACGATTGAAGTTGACTAAAAAGAAAAAAAAAGTGTCCTCACACATAATTGTCCCTACAAATATTGCGGGTATATATATGTATTTAATAGCAAATTAAAATAAAAAATCATGGTAAAGTGATCTTTCAAAATATTTTGAATCAAGCTTTCATATTATTTGGTTCAGAGTTTAATGCCGTGTTTAAACAGTCATACCAATTATCGCCTTATTTTTCAATATCTCAATGAAACTTTTTGTGACGGACCTACTATACGTATACTACAAAAAAAAGTCAAACAACAAAGTCAAAAAAATGAATTGCTTAGATATGAGTACACATATATGAATGCCAGATTAAATAAAGAAACAGAAACCGGTAGATATTGAAAAGTTCTGGAAGATTGAGTTCATGAAAAAAGGGCGGAAGGGGTGTTTAAAGTCGGATGGAAAGATTCGTTTTATAGAGAAGTGGTGGAGAATTGGAAGATTTATAGATCCTTGGGCAGACCGATGACACTGGGCTTTCTAAATTTCTTGTCGTTGTAAACAGAGGCGGTGGCATCGAAACCAGGAACATCCTTCATGATCTCAGTCTCACGAGCAATCTGGGCGTAGTGACGTCTGACGGCATCACGGTCAGCCTCAGCTTGAAGAACAGGCTGAAGGTAAAGTCGAGCCCAAACCTTTTCACGGTACAACTCGTTACGCTCGTGGATACCATCAATAATCTTGTAGAAACCGTAGGAGCAGATGGCAGTCAAACCCAGAAAGTAAACGATAGGTCTGAAACCTCTAGAAGGCAAGTTTCTCTAAAAAAGAAAAAAAAAAAACCAGAGTTAGATTCTGTAAACGACCATTAAATTTTATGATGGAAAAAAAAAGACATACCTTCCATTGAATAGGCTCGTAACCTCCAATAGGGGGCAAATCTTGGGCAACCTTAACCATTTTTTATGTGTTGTTTGTTGATGAATATATGTGTAGCGTGTAAAAAGGGAAAAGAGAGAAGAGAAGAGAAAGATTTCTGGTGGTTGGGATTGAAGGGTTTTTTTTTTGATGTGTGGAGCGAACCAGCCAATCAGCAGTAACTAATTTCCACTCGGCGAATTTTTTTTTTCAAATTTCTCACTTCTAACGAAATGAGCTTTCGTGATACTCAGAGAAGGTCACAGATTCTTAACTTGAGTTAAAGCTTGTAATCAGAATATTATTTTGACTACCTTTTTTATGAGTCATGTGTAATCATTCAATTTAAAGATTTTCATTATCATTATTTTGCAGGAAATAATAAGCGTAAATGATTAAATATAAAACTTCATTCATATAAGACTTAGAATTTAACACATACTCTGATTATATTTGCATATCACCAAAACAGTAAAATATTTATTGTCTTTTGGTAATATTTTCAGTTTAGTAAATCTATTTGAAATTAAATTTGGTTTTCATAGATCATAATGTTTTGTTGACCGACAGTTTTCCATTAATTGTGATAAGTTGATACCATAATGTTCTTTTCTGTTAATTTAAATGCAAAAAGTTTTGGAAACAACAACTATATTTATTTTTACTCTTTTAAAAAAAATTCATGAATTTTTTTATTTATCAAAAATGCTTATAATTATTAATTGTAACGTCAATTTAAATATCAGTTTATTTGGGGATTTGAATTGACATGTAATCCCGGAAGCTATTTTTTATACAATGTACTAAAGGTTTTCATACATACGTATAACTTGATGTTTAAAAAAAAAAAATAAAAGGAAAAAACCCCTAACTTATCACGACTGAATTTGAGGATAGTTTTTTTTTTTTTTTGTTTTTAATAAACATACAATTATTGTTTACAATTCATCAATTTACTGTGCATTTTAGTTTCATATCAAATATAATCTAGTCGATTTTATTGTGGTGGGGTTATGAATATTTGAGACTGATCTCTGGAAAGTTATGGAGGTTAAATTTGATATGTGTACATGTTTGAAGTAAGTTTGTGTTGTTCAGGTCTGGCTTGCATTGATTATCTCCCACCCAATGTTTCACAACCATTTCTTAAACCTAATAGACTTTATAATCACGAAGATATATCTTTTTCCTTTGTTATGATTAACAATGGAGTGTAGGAAACGCCGTCAGTCTTATAAAGATAACCGACTGACGAAACGAATTTGTGCTCAAGCTGACTCTAAGCCTAGTCGACGGTCAAGAAAAAAACAAAACAAACCTTTTCATTTCAAGACGCGTCTTGAGCAACTAGCAATAGTATACGAATCCACGTCTACTCTTAGAGAGTTTCTTACCAAAATTGACGCATTCAAAGAAGAAAGGTGGGATGAAAATATCAGCAAAGATCTTTGTGTGTTTCTTGATCAAATTTTAGTTGGCATTGCAGATGTAAAAACGACTCAATTGTTTTTACAGAGCAGAATGGCTGCACTTCTCAATGATCAAGATCTCTCGCAACCTGAAATCATTATGAAGGTAATTGAGGATCAGTTTAAACAATCAAAGCGACTTGAGCACGTTTTAACGCATGGCTTTGAATTCACTAGAGCGTCAAGCAACTTTGGAAACGACTTTGAGATGCATTATTTCAACTCTCAAGTTAATGAGCTCACGGCATCATTTTGGATGGAGCTGCGAAGAAAAACTTCACCAGCAGTAATATATTTACTTTTAACTAAGGTTGCACTTTTCAAACCGCTTCCCAATAATTCGGTTTTTCAAATTACCGGGATATCATTTAGCGAGATTTGTAAAGCCAACAAAATCCAAGAGAAACCCTGTACAACGGCTTCAAACTACTCAATTAATCGTGCTAACCAAGTTGCAATCAAAAAAAGCGACATTCTTTATGCAAATCCTTGTATTTATTCTGCAGAAAAAAAAGTTCGATACGGGCTTTTTCCTCAGCGTGCGTATTTGTATCTTTTCATTTTCAAAAATCTAGTTTTAAACTAACAATGCTTTAGACCATTTAAATGCGCACTTGCCCTTTTTGAACGAGGATGCTAGTAAGAAAATACCTTCAAATGGTCGGGTAAAATGTACATTGACGTTCATGTTTCCGATTCAGCACAAGCTTCCATCGCCGTTATCTTTTGATCCTACAACTACGTTCAACGGCAAGCCTACTAAAAATCACTTCAATCTTAGAAAATTAGGAGTTTTCCAAAAAGATTTTACAAAGTCACGAGTACCAAAGTGTCTCAATGGCGCTACGTTTGAGCTTGCACGTCGTTTGATTCGGAATAATCAGAAATGCTCATATCGCGCCCTGCTTGACAAGTTTTGTCCAAATACTCTAGAAAAGGCAAATCGAGAGATTTCGCAGCGACTGAGTTCTCAAATGATAGAAAATATCGGTAACAACACAGATGATATGCTAGCGATTGATAACACCACTTTTGTGAAATCAACTCCAGTGAGTCTCGTAAACCTGGTGCCAATGTCTCAGGCTGAGTGGAACGAGATCAAAAAGGTGGATTTAACTAGCAGTCCTAAGGATGTATTTTTGTTTTGTCGCGCTGCTATTCAAAAGGTTATACCAGCAGAGTTTATTGGATCGAAACATAATTGGGATTTGCTGTTTAAATGTGTCGAAAAGTTCATTAATCTCAGGCGATACGAGGATCTTCGAGTTTCATATCTTGTAGATGGTATGTCTTTTCCTGAAGTTTGGAACAAAAAAAGCGGCAACTCAGGACAAACTCACTTCTTCAAATGTAAAGAACTCCAGTTTGAATTTGTTTACTGGCTTTTTGAAAATTATTTAGGTCCGTTGCTGCGCTCACACTTTTATGTTACTGAGATTTCTGGCGGTGGAAACAAACTAGTGTATTTTCGTCATGATGTATGGAGCGCTGTGACATATCCTGCCTTTGAAGAGTTCTGTAATTCTTCATTGGAGATTGTGCCGCGTTCTCAAGTTCGCAGTATTGTTGCAAAAAGTATGATAGGTGTGCCATCAGCATTCAGACTCATCCCTAAAGTAGGTGGTGGATACCGTGGTATTGCATGCCTGGGAAGATCACGAGAAAAGACTGAGTTTAATCTAAACGCTGGAAAAACAATCAATGTCACGATTCCGAGTGTGAACAGGGTATTACAACACTTATTTAAGGCTGTTTCCTTTGAGCACTGGAAGAGAAAGGAAAGTATATTAGGCGGAACTATCATGTCAATAAAACAATTACATGAGCGGCTTTTGAAATTCAAGCAACTAATTACAAATAATCAGACAACTACCGTGCCAAAACTGTACTTTGTCAAAGTTGATGTGAAGAAGTGCTACGACACTATTCCTGCTGAAAAGGCGCTTGAACTGGCTAAGGCTCTTTTGGTAGACGATTATACCAAGGACTTCAAATCTTATTTTATGCATAAGTTCCAAAAGATTTTGTGTACTGAAAATCCAGAAAAGATGCGCGTGAGATATACAAGAGTTTCAGAGTATCTAACTTCGACTCAGACTGGATTTGATATTGCCCAGAATCTGGCTGGAAAGTCCGAAATTCCAACGGCACAAAAAGCTTTTGCATCTGCAATGAAGATAATTATAGACCAAGCCACCGGATCTGTTCAGGATGGTGCAAAGCTTGTAGCGTTACTTGAGGAGCATTTGTTACAAAATTTAATCAAAGTTGGTAAAAAAGTGTACTGCCAGAAAGTCGGCATTCCCCAGGGTTCAGTACTTTCAACTTTGTTGTGCAACATTGTATATGCAGAACTTGAACACAACATATTTCACAGTCTAGATGAAAAAATACAAAAGCCGCCGTATTTCTTAGTACGATTTGTCGACGATTTTTTGTTTATATCACCGGACCGAGGGTTTGCGGAATACTTTCTTTCGCGCATGGCCCACGGCTTCCCGGAATTTGGTGCAATTATACACAAAGATAAAACACTCACAAACTTTACCCCGCGAAAAAAAAATGAGCGTTATCCAGTACCGGAAGGACTAAATTTCAGAGAAGTGCAGACATTAGTGAGCGTGCATGCCGGCAAAAGCGAGCCAAGTTGGATCATGCCCTACATTGGTGTAGGGGTCAACACGCGAACACTAGAACTAGTGCGTTTAGGAAGCAGTGGTAGCAATAACAATAAAAACAACACTAGTAATGGTAACAGCAGAATGGCTGACACGGTTTCAATAGGTAGCCACGGCGCTTCCACACTCACCGCTTTTCGTGAAAGTACGTTGCGCGCAGTTAAAACTAAATTGCCGTATGCTTTAGTAGACTTGCGGTTAAACTCATGTACAACCGTACTGCGCAGTGTGAGCTCGTTGGCTGCTGAAATGGCTCGTCGCATTTTGCTTGGCTCAGCTCTAGGACTTCGTGCACCGTACCGTCGTCAACGTTTTGCTTCGTCCGAAATCGTGCACTTGCTACGTAAGATTGTCGACTACATTATGGAACGTACATGTTTGCACAACCACGAAATTATGCCACCACACTGGAAGCAAGATGTGGTTGATACCGTGGCCGTGGCAATGATCAAAGTCTTTTACAACTCACAGCGACACAAGTTTGCTTTCTGTATCGCGTACCTAGAGTCACTATGCAGTGGTGAAAAGATTTTTCAAAAAAAGATTGATTGTAAGGCACCAAACTCGGTCAACAAGAAAAAAAAATGAAACATGTGAGAATATATTAAAAACAATCAAAACGTAAATTTGTGAAAATGAAATCAGAAGGAAAAGAACACATTATAACAAAAGTTGCATAGAGTTTGATATTGTACAAATTACCAGGGACTATCACCGCGGTCGTCATAAACCCTCCGCCGTCTCTTAGAACGTCCGAATAGACCACCAATATCAGTAATATCACCGCCCATACGCGCGGACTCTCTTTTCAGTCGTCTATTATTACGACCACGCTCAATTTCACGTTTCTCAATCTCCTCCTGTGACAGACGCTCTACAGATGGGGCCCAGTCCTCTCCAAGTAACTCCTGGTCAACACGCCAGCCAGCATCACCACCAAACGCAGCGTAGTTTTCAATCTCTTGCGGCAGGTGACCGTCGAGCGCCTCGCGCTTCATCTTGTAGAGTACTTCGTATAGTGCATGTGCAATGGCTGGATAGAACTCGCTGTAAAGACCCAAATCCTGTACTACGCCCTTGGCAAATGACTGCGGTGTAATGTCTGATCCAAGATCCCACTCAAACTTGTCCTCGTAAAGCTGTTTGTTGAGGTACACATTGAGATTGATAATGACATGCAAGCCCATATCGGCAGGAAGAGTAACATTAGCTACTGCTGCATAATCTGCCAACTGGGACCGGATAGCGCCCGCAATTTGCCCTGCATAAGAACTAGGGAGGTCCATATCGGCGCACGTCACAGCCGCAAACTGTTCAGGTGTGATAACAGTTTCGTTGGCGTTCCACAACAAAAAGTCTGTGATTCGAAAGTTTTCGTACTCAAGGTTAAACCGGATAGGCACCAGCACTTCATCAGAGTCTGCCACCGCGTGAAGCTGGTCGTCTGTGTACGTGGCATGCTGCGTGCGTTGCGCGAGCCGTTTAACCTCCTTTGCGTCTGGTTTAGGTGTAGTGCCCGCCACGCCGCCGGGGGTCAAAGCCGGGGTGCTATTCCCGTTAGAGTCAAAGCTACCAATGCCACTAGCAGCAGAAAAGCTGGCAAACGCGCCGCCAAGGTTATCGTCGTCATCATCGTCGTCAAAGTCCTCATCGACCTCTGCATAGCTCACCATGTTACTTGCTGTCGCACGCTTGTTAGTTCGCACCACAGGTGCAGTCGAAATAAATAGCGAGGTCTGCTCTAGCCGCAGTCTTGATGAAAAACCCGTCTGTAGTGCCTGAGGAATTTTTGAGCTCATGTTTGTAAATATTAGTACTGTGTGTTTGGCTTTAAATCAACTTGATTTCTTTTTTATCGATTTTTTTTTCTTTTATCAATCGTAGAGATATCGTACAGTCTGATTATCTGCGTATCTATCCTAGTCAGCACTTGTGCTAAATAAATAAATTAATTAAAAAATTAAAAAAAAAAAAATAATCAAAAGTCGTAAGACGCGTCTGGGATTATTGATTTTTAATTTTTTAATTTTTAATTTTTAATATTTTTTTTAATATTTCAACGTGTTTTAGGGAAGCAAAAAATAAAAACTCGTCGCATTTTTCTACCTGAATTTATCACAGCTTTAGGGTTAGGTTATACGCACGTCCAACTTATTCAAAATACGTACAATCATAAAATACTAATGCAACTGGTACAAAAATAAAATAAAACTTAAGTATGTGTATATTAACGACATTCAAGAGCACTTGAAATTTTTTTGATGGGCAATATGGTGTCAGATATCACTGCGTCGACCCCATTTTGTATTAGCATCTTGACAACCTCTATATCATTGTTCTGGGACCCGTACGTGATACATTTCAGGCCACACTCTTTCACAACATTTGCAAGTCTTGGACAATGCTTTAGTGTGATTGCCTCAGGAATAATTCCAACAAGGTTCCAACGATGGGCAAACTTGATTGCTTCCCGAAGGCTATTAGCCCGTACATCGACGAGTGGTGAGTTTCCTGCTTCTGTCAGGAACATGACTGGGAAAGTGTTTTGTTTAAGTGCAAGCATAATGCAAACATCTGGGTGAAAAGTTGACAGTATAACGTCGCGACCGTTTGCATTATCAAAAACACATTTTAACAGCTGATCAGTCCAGTGATTGAATTCCACTCCAATACAATCCATGTCTTCATTCTCGCACTCATCAATCATGGGGTACTTGCACTCAATGTTAAAACCGATTTCTTTGGAAACTTTTTTAAATGCGTGTTCAAGCGTTATTACAGGGGACTGAATATGTTGGCTGCAAACGTTGGGTTTGAATTTTTTTACCTTCCAATCGCGAGTATTGCGAATGCGGTGATTTATGTTCGTAATATTTTCATAAACTGAGTCGCATTCATTAGTCATTGAGTAACGCCTTACAGGTGGCGATCGTGCACTATGCTGTGCAGTACCACTACTGCGTTGGTTTGAGATTTCTAAAAATTGTTCTAAAGTTAGACTGTGAGTCTGGATATCTAATCCAGTTTCACTCACCAGGTAGTCATGATAGATGACAGGAACTAAGTCTTTAGTTAGCTGCACGTCCAATTCAACATAAGTTGCATCAAAAAGTGCTGCTTGCTCAAACGACTCCAGTGTATTCTCCCCGATCTGAAGATTCGTAGTATTTGAATTTCGTCCTAGGCCACGGTGCCCAATTACTTTGCTGCTCATAAGTTTGTCCCAATATGTGAGAGAGTTGATAGTGCCCAGCTTTGGATGCAAAAACGGATTGATTACTGAATACTCAAACGTCACTTGGCCTAATACTTTGAAACTAGCAAGATCCAAAATTGGAATTGTTTTGGCTCGGTAGAGACTCCGCATGTTGTCAAAAGAGGTCTTTCGAATCTGATCTAACAAAATCGTCATGGCTCTACCTACGACTTTTTTCTTGTGCTTTGTAACGACATCAAAAAATATTGTTATATTTTTTGGGTTTTTGGTGTAGAATGACACCTGGTCAATAGTGTCGCGTTTTGACAATGGGTCATAATTTAAGGATGATTTAATAGGAAGGCAAAATGAGTACTCGCCCTCACAATCTGGGGTCGAAATTTTTAGATCAAAATTAGTAGGATCAGTAACTTTCAACTTTACAGGAGATTGTTTTTCACGAATATCCATACTACCCAAGCTGATCAAAACCATGGAATTTTCACAGAGATAAGTTTTGTTATCGTTTTTTAACTCATATTTATCAGAAAATTCTGGACTGCTAATAGGCTTTTTGTTCAGATACGAGAAGCTTGTGGCGCTCGAAGCAAACGATCCATATTGACTTTGGGAACTGAACGAAAATTTGTCAACAGACAAGTCTAAATTTTCTGTTGATATCTCGGACCTATTGATTGTAAGAGTATTACTCGGAACTGATTCAGGTTTGGTTGATTTGGCAATTTTTAAAAACCCTCTAAACCCTGCATGTTCCATTGCCGTCCAGCCCAAGTTGTCCAACAAACAAACATCGCTTCCAGCTTCTAAAAGCATATTCACAATTTTTTCGTTTCCAGTTACACAAGCAATAAACAATGGAGTCCATCCGTTGGTCATTTCTGCAATGCCAACATCTGCTCCTTGTTTCAGTAGTACCTTGACACCATCAATGAACTGTGTTTTGCATGCAATAAATAAACATGACTCCTTTAAATCAGAAGTCAGATTTACATCTAACTTTTCACTAAGAAGCAGTTCTAACATAACAACAGACTTGGTGTTTACTGCCGCATTGAGCAACTTCCAGCCATCAGAACCTGAGAAAGTTTTTGGTGGCATTTCTGTAAGAAATGTTTTGACTGTTGAAAACCGGTTTTCCCGAATTGCAATTTCCGTTGGTGTTTGGTCATTTGTATCTCTCCAATCTCGATCAAGAAGACCCCATTTAGAAAAGTACTTGATAAAAACTTTGATCACGCGGTCCAGGCCGTGTTTTGCAGCGTAATGTAGAGGAGTAGTACCTCTTTGAAAATCTATTCCCATGAGCTGCAAACGACTAGATGAGTCAAGGCTTTCAAGTAATATTACGAGTTGCTCAAGCTGATCCTGAGCAGAAGTAGTTGAGGAAAAGAAAGACGGTAAAACTGTTGATGAAGGGATGGAGAATACATCCGTTATGATATTAGCGTCAAAAAAACTTGACGGAGTAAGAATTGGAGTTGAATAGTTGATGTTTTGAAGCAATTTGGCTTCTCTGATAGACTCATTGGTATCTTTTTTCTCAGTGCATTCAGTGATGTTATGTGAAGAGCTTTCTATGGATGATTTGTCAATTTCAAACACACACGCTATGAAAATATTAGCAACACAAAAACAAACAAACAAGCAATAAAAAAAGGGTAGTTATTACAAACGCTACTTACTATCGTATTCAGATTTAACGATGTCAATGGCCTTGGGAAGAGTGGTTTTCCTATTAAGAAGAATAAAGTTAGGATTGTGATATCTTCATATTAAAAATCTCGATACCTACAAAAGTGAATACTGATCCTGTTGATACTCAAGCTGTATACCTTCCAACATTTTATAAACATGAAAAATACGGTTCAAAACAGAAGGGAAAAATGAGTAACATATATATATTCATGAAATAAATAAAGATAGCAAGGGGGCGTTGATACATTTTACGTATCAAGCGTGTTATTTTCTTATCTGTTGTTGATTATTTGTCAAGCTTATCGGAAAACAAGCAAAACCTAAAAAAACATGCAATTCTTTTAGTCTAACACAATTAGTATCTAATAGATCTAACGTTAGAACTTATCAAGGGTTCTACAATAATATATTAATGGTTTGAAAATTCAAAGATGTACTTATATTTACTTTGACCTAAAAAAAGAAATAAAAAATTGAGCATGATGGAAAGGAGTTTTGTATATTTTTAATGGTTGAATAAAAAAAATAGAAAAAATGCAAAAAAAGTCTTTTTGATTTAGTCATGAATAGTACTTGAATATTATCATTGCGTTGATCTCACAAGTATAAAGCTTGATATTACAATGTATAAATAGATAAAAATATAGTATAAATCAATTTGTCAAAATCACTTTTTTCCATTATAGAAGCTTTAAAACCTTTTTAAATGTTTAAGTTCAATTTGTAATCTCTAATATACAGATATTCATGAATACTTCCCAAATAAATTTCATACCCATATATAGTCGATTATAATTGAAGCAAGTGTATATGCATACTAGCGCAAATTGCAGAGAAAGACTGGTTTTGTAGATTTCAAAACAACATTATTTTTTTCACTCTTTATAAATATACGTACTTATTGTTTTTGAAAGACTAATTATTGTACAATTTTGTAATGCAAAATGAATTTGGCGGCAAATTTAAATCACAAATGTGCCTCAGAGCTTAGACCTGTTTAAAATAAGTTATTAATTTCATTTTGTTTCATATATAGCACTATACTCAATTTTATATCATTCTGATTTAATATGGTCTACTTTTATCAAGATGTTTAAACTAGCTGTTCTGATAACACATAACACGAGCTATTATACGTATATCAAGCTTTCACTCTGCAGTGTCAATTCTGTTAAGTTTATCTTAAAACATAGGATTGATTAGTACAGGAATCGTCACTATCTAACAAATTTGACTAAATATTTCAACAGCAAAGTCATAATCGTGGTTCAACTCCCTCATATTACTACACAAAACTCATAAAACAAATATAAATAATGTATGATTTTTTGGTCATGTGATACAAGAAAGATCCATTTGTTCTTATCTTGACCCAGAAGTTCTAAGTAAATCATTGGCAATGCAGTAAAATGTTAGCGGTTTGGGCAAATAAGGTCGTACTTTACCAAGTTGTGGATCTGATTGTAAAGTGTTAGTTATAATTTGTATCAGGACATAAAAAAAGAAAATATCAAAAAAAAAAACTACTCACATCTTGAATAGACGCATTGATAAACTGCCGCGTCTCAAGAGCAACCCACACCTTAGCCATTGACAAGAAGTCGTCACTCAAAACTAGTTTCCGCTCCGAAGCACCCAACTGTCTTAAAATTGGAATCGAACTGGTTGAATAGTTAGCATAGAAATACAAAAGTAGAGCATCATCCTTTAGTTTTTCATACCTCTTGAATAAATCCATTCCAGGATCCAGCTTTCGCCCAATGCCCTCCAAAAGTAAAATACTTAAGACAATAGTAATAAAGTCCGATTCCATGCGCACATGATGCTGGCGCACCATGCTAAGCATTTGCGACAAAAGATCACCGATTTTGACATTTCCAAGTGCAAAAGTACGGCTTTTGATGTTGTTGACCAACCGTTGCGTCTTAAGCTCAAAGATCTCTGGATCAATTGCTGTTTCTGGCGTGCGAGACCGCTCTATCATCAGTTCACCCACGCGAAAACCATCAAACTCCGCAATCGACTTGAAAAGATCAATGAAATTACGCCGATTTATTTCATTCAATTCCGTAATCAAACCCACATCAATAAAGCAAATCTGCGGGTAGTAACCAGCCTTATCCAGTCTGTAGATTTCGTGGTTCCATTCTTCTTTGTTAGTGATTGCATTCAATCGTTGCGTAATCTTGTCAATTTCTTCAGAAGTCTTTGAATCCTCCGGCTGTTTGTGCACAAAATCGTCTAATTTATGCTTGCCTTTTTTGTATAACCGAACATAGATATTGCCGGGATGTAGATCGGCATGGATAAAGTTGTCTATCAGCAGCATCTTCAAAAAAGCATCAAGACCTTTGCTTGATACACGCTTGTCCATCCCTTCCGATGTCTCTTTACCATTGCTACCGCTGTTATTTAAAAACTTCGGCATTGGAATACCGCTGATAAACTCCTCAATTAATACATTTCGCGAGCAATAATCCATATATGGCTTTGGAAATTTAATATCAGAGCTCTTTGCAAAATTATGGCGGAAGATCTGAAGGTTACTGGCCTCAATTCGAAGATCCATCTGCTGGCGCATTATGTCGCCAAAAGCCTCGACCTCACCAGGAAGCGATAACCATTCCATGGTTGGCAGTACGTTAATAATTTTTGCAAAAAATCGCATTATCGCCAGATCTCTTTCCACAACTTTTTCAACACGGGGGTGCACCACCTTAATTGCAACCCAATCAGAAGAAGAGGTGATATCTTTTGAAATCAGTCGAGACTGAATTTTTTCAATAAACTCAGGATTTCTATCGTTTTCAGAGGTGGTGCAATCGGTATCTAAACTTATAGCCAGATCTTTAGCAAGCCGCGCTTTGTAAACCTGCGCAATAGCGCCAACCCCTAATGGCTTTTCAATGAATTCATCAAAAATAGTTTCAAACTTGCGCCCGTCAAATGATTCCTCAATGATTCGCTTTGTCGCTCGGAAAGAGTGTTCTTTTGCGTTAGAATGTAGTTTGGACAGCTCATGACAAAGCACGTGGGGGAAAATATCAGACCGCGAAGCAGCCCATTGACCCAGCTAGATACAACAGAACAGAAAAAAAAAAAGCCAATTAATATTAAAATCCAAAACCAATACAAAAATAAAAAAAAAATCATTTAAAACATAAGAAGAATAGTCGTAAATCGTTATTCCTGGCTATGCGACCGAGAAGAGAAGAATGAACGGTGCGCACAAGTACGAGGAGATTACCACGAAAGAAACCCAGGACAAGTTATAATAGAGTTTATTATTTGCACATACCTTGATGAACGATGGGCCAGCAAGCTCCATAGTCCAGGTTAGATATTTGTACCAAAGCACTGCACCAAGTCTATCTTTGGACTTGAAAACCAGATCACCCACATTTTCTGACAGAAAGTCATGAAACGTAATTGGACCGAACAAAACCATTGGAAGTGACACTATGACAGGCCCAAAAAGTACCACGAGCTGGACAAACCGGAAACACGTTGCAATAGGATTATAAATGTAGTCACGAAAAGTAAGTAATACACGCTTGTATAACAGGTATAATTGACTTGGATTTTTTTTTGTCAAGCCCCGAACTGATAAATCTTTGTCTCTCTGTGATGCTAGATATAGTCCGTACTCACGGGTTTCCGTCCCCTCGACGGGTGTTAGCACATGTTCATTGGTTGCTTCGCCGAAGGTATCTGAAGTTATGCTGAGTGTGGCCACTGCTGTTGCCGACGCGTAAAGTTTATATGCTGTGTATGAGTTCCGGTAACGGTGGCTATTTCCACTACCGCTACTATTGTTGTTGTAATTGTTGCTGGTGTAAAAACTTGAACAAATATTTCCGGCCCCATTGACTGGCTTGAAACTAGCTATAAGTCGGCTACCTACTATTGGCGCTGGTATCGTCTGTATCCCTCGCGTAGGAACAGCAAATGATCTTTGAAACAGAAAAGCCATAGACCCGTTGGCGCGAAACCCCGAAATCCTTAACGAAAACGCAATATTTTTTAAAAACATTGCGTTCGAGATTTATGAGGTTGAAGGTTAAACTGAAAGAACTTATATAACGAAAAATGAAGTAAGACGGTTGAAGGAAGAGAAGTACTTGTATCTTAATTTCATCTTTTTTTTTTATTTTTTTTATTATTTTAACTTTTGGGTCTGACTCTGTTTCTTTGCAAGGCAAGGGTTGAAGATTTTAGTACGACGGATTATAACGGATTTATTATTGATAAAAGTCTAGATGTTTATTTTCTCAAATACTTGCTAGTTCCAGAATGACAGGATTGAGCTGAACCAGTAAATTTATTTAATAAATATTAAACAACTAAAGATAATTTGATATTTAATCTGAATAGGAATTGATATCATTGGGCTACGCGCTTTTTTTTTTTTTTTTTTTTTTTTGCAAATAATATAATCATGTTTCCGAGATCTGCTTCTTCAGCGTATCAGCCAAATCCTGGTCTACCTTACCAAAATAGTTGAATGTTTTCTCCTGTACTATTTGGTCTGCGTTTTTCAAATGGGCAACCACATTCTTTATAAAGTTTTCTTGCTGACCAGTCTTTCCAAAAACTTTCCATAGTGCTTTGGCTTGGTCAAAATCCTTTGGACCAGTGATTTCAGATGCCCAGGCTGTGGCGGTACCTACCCACTTTTCATGCTCATCTAAGTTGTTTACATTGGGTTTGTAGTTGACAGGAAACAAGTTTGTTGGATAATTGGGTGTTGCGCCATAGTTGTCATTCACTGTTGCAAAGCCGTCACGCTGAAAAGGGTTGTACTGATGAAGCGGACAGTTTACAGGTATTTGCTGATAGTTGACACCAAGTCTGTGGTAGTGGGTATCTGGGTAGGAGAATAACCGTGACTGCAAAACAGGATCCGCTGATGGCTCCATGCCCGGCACCAAGTGGGATGGCGAAAACGCCGCTTGTTCCACTTCTGCAAAATAGTTTTTTGGATTTTCATTTAGCGTCCACTTGCCCACAGGTCGCAAGGGGTAGTCTTTGTGTGGCCATATCTTAGTCAGATCAAAAATACTAAATGGGGCTTTCTCAGCTTGCTCTGGTGTCATGGTCTGTACATACACAGTCCACGACGGGTAGTCGCCCTTATTGATACTTTCAAACAAGTCTTGCTGCGCGTGATCGGGATTTGATCCGGAAAGCTCACCAGATTCCTCATTAGTAAGATTTTTGATGCCCTGGTCCGTCAAAAAATGGATCTGAACATACGTAAACTTGCCCTCCTTGTTAACCCATTTGAATGTATGACCAGAATATCCATGCATATGGCGGTACGAGTACGGTGTTCCACGGTCCGAAAAAAGGATAAGTACCTGATGAATTGACTCTTCGTTTGAGCTTAGATAATCCCAAAACATGCTTGCGTCTTTCAGGTTAGTTTGGGGATTTCGTTTCTGCGTATGAATGAAGTAGGGAAATTTTGCTGGGTCACGGATAAAAAAGACTGGAGTGTTGTTGAACACCCAGTCTAAGTTTCCTTCCTCCGTATAAAGCTTGACAGAAAAGCCACGCGGGTCGCGGGCAGCATCGGGTGAGCCCTTCTCCCCACCAACAGTTGAGAATCTTGCAAAAGAGCGTGTCTTCTGGCCAATTTTTTGTAAAAAGTGAGCTGAAGTAAGATCAGTGACATCATGGGTCACTTCAAACACTCCATAAGCACCAGAACCCTTTGCGTGCACAACGCGTTCGGGAATACGTTCGCGATCAAAATGCCCTAGAAGGTCAATGAGATGATGATCTTGAAGAAGCAACGGACCATTTGTGCCAACTCTTAACGAAGCATAAGGGTTGCTGACGGGGCAGCCATTAGAGGTAGTATAAGTTTGCGAAGTCATGAAGTGAAATTAAATAAGTTTGTGGTTATGTTTAGATATTTGAATTCAGCTCATTTGCACCAAGCAGCAAGATCATTCTTATAAGTCTGAAAAAAAAAAACCACACACCGTCAATAGCAAGTTATATGACTCTGGTGTTAGATTACTAGATTTCACTCTCTCATCAATAGGGTGAAGCGCCCATTTTTCTTTTCAAAATTTGTCTGTAACTTAAGTGATTAAATAAATAAAAATAACTGTGAATTAATTAGTACTGTATTGAGTCTAAAATTTTTTTTTTGTTTTAGTATTTGATGATAAATATTTTACCAATTTCATCATTTTTCCAAAAGTTTAGTACATTAAATTATAACCCGAGTGCTCAGAAATATTGTGTATTATAAAACCGTTGAATAGAGTTTCATCAATTTAGAGCTGAAAGTCTTGAAATTAAGCTATACAAATCTAGATGGTGCTTACTCCATTTAACTGTCTATTGTTAGGAATGTTATAGTCTAGAAAAATTAATAAATAAAATAAAAACTTGGTCTCTTTAGAATAAAAGCCAAAAGCGGCATTTTTTTTTCTAATGGTAACTCAATCATTAGTGAACATGTGCCATACACAACCTGGATCAACAAATAAAGAAAAAAAAAAGTATATTGGTCACCATAATTTTTTTTTCGTATATTTATAATCATCAAACTTTTTACCAAATTAATAAATCAAGAAATTGTCAAGAAATACAAATGTTTTGATATTTTTGTATCTACGTAAGTCCGACGAACAGATTTTACATCTAGAAAATCTGTCTATTGTTCTTATATTCCATACGTCTATAAAACAAAAATTTTAACCAAATTTATGTAACCATGTAATGTAAGAACAATGAACAGATTTTCTATCTATCTAATAAGTTGAACATCTAGTTTTTTTTTTTTTTAAAAAAAAAAAGTATTTGACCAAAGTGCATCAAAATGATCCAAGTTAAACAGTAACAAAAATAAATGCGCAAAAAAGATTTATTTAAAAAATACTTGTCTTTGTGACCCCTCTAAGGCATAGTTTTTTTAAATGTGAGTTAGTAATTTTAGCGTTTGGTAACTTCAAAAGATTCATTAAACAAATTTACTAGGAAAGACCTAAAATATATTACCCGGTGGGTAAATCTTATAAATCAATGTACGTATACGCATAGAAGGTTTTATTATTTTTGCATGACTTCATCAAAAAAAACGACACCAGCAGGACTCGAACCTGCGCGGGAAAATCCCAAAAGATTTCTAATCTTTCGCCTTAACCGCTCGGCCATAGTGCCTAATT
>QVTG01000043.1:76429-88802 GCA_013305925.1 Geotrichum reessii
TGTATATCTGTGTTATTATTAATTAATTATGTAACTATGTGATGTAAGGACAATAAACAGATTTTCTATCTATCTAGACTTAGAATGCACAATTATTTTACCAGCTGTTACATTTAAAGTTTAATTGAGATGATGCTTATCTTCTAAATACGATATGAGGTTAAAACTAAGACCTCATCTTGTATTAAAATGATATAAAGTAGGCGATAATTTCCAATGGTACACCATCTGAAGTTGGTGACACATTTGAATTTTCAACATTAAATACGGCATTGAAGTATAAAACTTTGCAAGTCGGAGCAAAGATAAAAACAGGTTTAAAAGAAGTATTCAAGGTAATTGCTTGATGCGAGCACTTGATGCAGTGAAAACTACTTTCTTCGAGGTCCTCGAAATTGAAGCGGCAGCTCCCTCCTGTGGATTTCAGATTTGAGTATTTGGCTGCAATGAAGTCAATAAGACTCAAGTATGGGTTAAACAGTGAGAACCCCATGAGTGAGCTCTCCATTATTACTGACGAAAAATCTTCAATAGATTATAACATGAAGAATCTGAACAATTTGGAATTTCCGAAAAAGTCCAGACCTGCTGCCTGGCAAAGCACACTGGCTGAATGACCGTGATAGACAGGAATATGATAAAAAAAAAAAAGAGGCAAGATTTCTGGTTAGAGGCTAAGAAAGTGAAAAAAAGACGTGGTTGAAGCATTACTAGTAAAGAGGCAGCACCAATACAATTCAGGTGAAAGAGGGAAGCATGAATGGTATCACAACATAGTACCTGATGCTCAAGTCAGCTTAACCGTTCCCAAAATTAATTACCAAACAAATCTTGCGGAACGAGTCACGTCGCATTCTGAGTATCATTAACCAACTACTTACGGGTCATGGCTCATTTAAAGAGTGGTTTAAGAGGTTTCACATATTACAAGACCCTCTTATATGCGAATACGGCGACCTCAAAACTAAACGGTACATCCTCACTGAATGCGTTTATTACGACGATATAAGGCAAGAACTAAAACGTGTATCTCTAGAACTAAACTTCTCGGTGTTGCTCAACACTAAACAGGGGTTTCAAGCAATTGTGAGTTTCTGGAAGCTAAGAAATTAATGTCTCTCAACTTTGTCACACCGAATTATGTAACTATGTGATGTAAGGACAATAAACAGATTTTCTATCTATCTATCTATCTATCTATCTATCTATCTATCTCTATGAGACTCTAAAATTAGCGTTCTCAGCGCACTTTAGTAAGTCGTTTTATGCTGTAAGAATTTTTGGAAATAGTTTTATAAAAGTACTATTTTTGAGTCAAGATTCAAGTGCTTTTAATAACGCAATAACAACAACAAAAAAAAAATGCTGTTTGTATCTTAAATTATAGTACACAACAATGCATAAACAATCAAATATTTCTTAAAAAAGAGTTGATGCAGTGGCTCAATGGTAGAGCATTGGATTCCAAATCCAAAGGCTGCAGGTTCGATTCCTGTCTGTGTCAATCAACTTTTTTTTTTTTGTTAATTTTTTTAATATAAGAAAACAATATATTCCTCAATGTACAGACTATAATCTCTCCAACCAGAGCTTGATTACCGCTTTTACATTTTTTTTTTTTTTTTTTTTTTTGAAAAGCAATTTTTAGACATATATACACAAATTAATTTAACTGAGTGGTATCACTTGTTGATTACAAATTTGTTATCAATGGTGCATTCAAATGTCAATGTATAACCAGGTAGCCACCCCCCCAACAAAAGTAACAATAATAAAAATCATGTCTATCATATTAAAATCGAATTCAAAAGCCAGATAAAATAATAATAAAAAAAAAAAGTGAAAAAAAATAATAAGTAATATAAAGAAATAATGTGTCGTAGGTAAATATACAATCACATGTGTTCCTCCTTAATAACGTCTGCCAGCCAGTCCAAACCTTCATTCAAGCCATCGCCCCTGATGGCACTACATGCCATTATACTCCAAGAACGATCTTTCATGTCGACGAGGTTTAACTGTTTTGAAACTTCAGATGCGGTCAATGCGCCGGGTTGATCTTGTTTATTTGCAAACACTAGAAGCGCGGCATCTTTAAGTTCATCTTCTTTAAGCATGGTGTGGAGTTCGGCGGCGCTGGTAGCAAGACGATCAACATCTGTAGAGTCAACAACAAAAATGACTGCCTCAGCATTGGCATAGTAGCAGCGCCAGTAAGGGCGAATACTGGTTTGTCCGCCAAGATCCCAGACATTGAACTTGAGATTTTTATACGTCAGTGTTTCGACATTGAATCCAACAGCTAAGAAAATAGAAAAAAAAAGTAAATGTTAGTTAATGTAATAGATTATAAAGGTTTATCAAAACAAGGACTTACTAGGTACTGTGGAAACCACTTCACCGAGCTATTGTTATCAATATATGTTAGTTGGTTGATTAATGACTACCAGAAAGAAAAAAAAGGGAGAGAGAGTGTGTGCTTTTTGTCAAACAGTGAATGTACATACTTGAAGTCTGTAAAGCAGAGTGGTTTTGCCGGCACCATCAAGACCAAGAATAAGAATTCTAATTTCCTTGCTGCCACCCCAAAGTGATGAAAATACCTTTCCCAGAACGTTTCCTGATGAGACAGACGTGTTTATTCAAGCTACGTGTTAGCACAGTCAAAAAAAAACAAAAAAAAAATCATGTGAAAAAAAAAAAAAGTCTATAGAATGGGCAAAAACATTTAACATTACTAGTACTTACCCATTATGCTTGTGTGTGATAGTTGAATGCGACGAAAAAATTAAAAACGGAAAAAAAAAAAAAAAAAAAGGAAAATACAATAAAAAAAAAGTTTCCAGATTAATGAGATGAAATATGCGTAGAATTTGTAAGGGGTCCTAATTATGCCGAAGTTTGGTTTGTTGAAATAAATACTCGACGATGGCGATAGTTTGGTGATGGGTTGAAAGATTTTGGGCTACGAGTTTTTTTTTTTTTTTTTTTTTTTTGTTTTGTATTTTTTTTTTTTTTTTTTTTTTGACAAAAAAAAAAAAAAAAAAAAAAGAGCCAGCAAATTCAACTTTGAGGAGATGATTCTAGTGAACAACATGGCATTGTCTTTTCACACAAATAGGTACACTGGCGCCGGAACGCTTGGGTCATGGATCGGGGTAGGTCAATGTACATTAAAAATTATGGCAGTAACTGCAAAATAAAAATAAAAAAAAAACAATAAACAAGAAAACAAAACAAATCTATATCTAATAACAATAATAATCATTTTTCATCACATCATTTCTGCAAGAAATTCTTGGACTCATTGAGTCTAAAATGCTTGCCCTTTACCAACGACACAACAAACCCAGGAATTTGGAAACCATGAATTGTCTGGCCGACGCCACCCTTGCGAGAAATGGGAACGTAGTAAGTGACGCTTGACGGCTTGTATCGGCGGAGCGGGTACTCGCCATGCTCAGCGTCGTCTGCTGGGCCCAGCACGTCGTGGAGTAATGTGGCACGCAGCGATTGTTTTTGACCATCCGACAGGTCCGCAATAGTCTGGCTACCACCTGAAAGCAGATCGCCATATACGTAAATGTTTCTATGTGGGTTATTGTGTGCCATTCTCATATAAGGGTCCGCAATGACGTAGCCATTGGCGTCTAAACACGAATGGGGGAGGAACGAGGAGTTAGGAATATTGCCAGTTGTGGGAATGTAGCAGTCAAATGACTCTCTGTATCCATTTTCAAATGCAACAACTGTCCGTTGATTTGACGAAGTAGAGGTGACGCTGCTGCAGTCGCTGTGAACAGACTGTACACTATTGGTGCGTGTATTGCGTAAGGGACTGCCTGGAACAGTCGTGGTGCTGCTGCTCATGGTGCGTAGTGACAAGTTGTCGTGAGAACTCTTGGACCGCAAAAATGATTTCTTGGGCAACGGTAACGAAAACCGCGTGTGTCTGGTCTCACAATCCTCGCCAAATGTTGGCGACAGTGGGGGTTGCAGAGTCTCAGGTTCTTCCAGTTGCGAAGCCAAGCTAGAAGGATTGGATCTAGTACCAATGATGGGCTTTTTTTCCTTGTAAGCCGAGATGGCACGCGCATTGGTCACAGTTTCCACACCAAGATGCTTTAGTTTGTGAATAGCCTCATCAGCAATCTTGTGTTTCAGTCTTTCTAACGTGCCATCAAAAGCAGAGTATAGTTGAATTTTTTTCTGAAAGCCGTATTTGTAACCGAGCTCGCCCGCAAGCTCGACACCCACACCACCAGCGCCAACAATACAAATTGAGCTTGCATTTTTGGTGGACTGTTGAAGTTCGCGTAGCGCTGCTTTGGTGAGTTCAGAGCTACCGTTTAGTTTAAAAGCGGGGGATGAAGATGACGCCCCTGTGGCCAGAATAAGTTTATCGTAGGAAACAGTATGACAAAAAAAGTCGTTGCCGTTGTTTGAAGCACCACTATCGGTGAGCTTTAGATAAGTGAGCATATTTACGTGACTATCAACAGACATGACTTTGGCTTGAATAACTTCAAGAACATGTTTTGGTGTGTTGGCAGGAGTAGAGGGAAGATGCTGACGCATGGACTTTTCCAGAGGGAAAAAAATATGATCAGCATGCGTTTTCATGATTTCGGGCTCTGCAATGAGTCTAACCGCCGCGACGTTCCAGTAGGCCTCCTTATTAGGTGCAATGACAGTGATTTTAACCCTGAACGCTGGATTTTTAGCTACTGCTTGGGGAATAAGATGCTTGCAAATGATTTTGACAGTGTTGATGGCAGCGTATGAACCTCCAGCGACGACAAAATGATAATGCGTTTTCGGCTTTTCATTTTGATGAGATTGTTTATGGCCATCGTTGGACGGAGGCGGAGTTGGAGTAGTCCGGCGCGAGTCTATTGATGTGTGACTGGAGTCGGATTTTGTAGAATAAACTGAACTCATGGAGCTAACAAAACTAGCCATTGTATACAAAAAATAATTATTATTTTTTTTTTTTTTGAAAAATTTACATACGACTTGGAAAAAGCCATTCAGGGAATCGGAACTCCAAAAAATCAGGTTTAATTCATAGGAGAAAACAATGAGATTTATATATAATAATTTTTTTTTTTTTTTCGTTTGTTCTTTTTTATACACAAAAATTTTCAAAGGGCTTGGAGAGAGCACGATGGTCATATTTTTGTCAAAAAATTTTTCAGGTTTCTTTTTTTTTTTATTTATTTTTATTTTTATTTTTATTTTACTAGGAGACAATTTTTACCAACAGACGATCCTCTGTTTTCTCTTTTCTTTTCTTTTTTTCTTTCTGACTGAGTATTTGATATAGTTTGTGGCAAGTAGGATACATGCACTCCAACAAGAAGAAAAAAAAAAGAAATAATTACATTTCCTCGGCTTTTTTTTTTTTATTTTTATAATGTATCTTCTCCAAAGATATTTTTCTTTTTTTTTTAAAAAAAAAAATAATCTAAAGGCTTTGAAAAAACAAAAAAAAAAAAGGGTTTATTTTTTAAAAAAATATTTTGTGAGCGTCTACATCCAGTTTAATACGATACGAATATCGATAACTCTGATAAAAAAAAATGTATTAGAATGTAATGAAAATCCAGCCGCAAAATTAAAGGATACCAACAGAGTCGGGTTTGAAAAAAAAAATAATCCTCAAATTAAAGGCAAAACAAGACTTTACGTCAAGTTTTTTATTATTATTATTTTTTAAAAAAAAACTGTAAGTTGTTTCGCTTTCATTTCGTACATTTATGCTAAAGTTTTTGAATATGTAGAGCTGCGCGCTTATGGTAAAAAAAGTGTTGTTTTTATTTATTTATTTTCGGAGCCGGTCAGACTCAACGGGTTTTTTTTGGTCAGATACAGGTCTATTGTACTATATAAAACATCATATCATAATTATGTGGTATCGATACTATACAACTTTAAGAGTATACCGCGTTCTCTCATACAATAGGTTACTTGAGTTACCAAAACATTTGTAAACACCAGTAAACACCATAATATTACGCATGCAACTTATTAATCTGTCAAAGTCATATAAAATAATAATAATAATTATCAAAAAAAAAATAAAAGAATTTTTAAAAAAAACGGACGATTTTTATAAACTAAAATCTCATTTCAAACACTTTGGTTCGTCAAAAAAACAAAAAAAAAAGTATCATTACCCACATTGATGTAGGACATAACTTAAATATGCACATGTTGAATGAATATGAAAAAAACACAAAAATAGATAGATGGAAAATCAATACAAATTATTGTTCTGATACAATCACATGACCTCACTGCTAGGCTAGAGCCCGGGGGAAGTCTGCGCAAGTCATTGGCAACCCGGGCTAGGTTTTTTTTTTTTTTTTTAACTGTTCTAGCTTTGAAGGATACAGAATGCCCCCTCCCCGCATCAAGATGCGTTGATGCATTGCAGGGTTTTTCCAAGTCCCGCTTGAGACCAAGCTTACCGGGGCCTTAGCGGCTCATTGAGAGAATTCTGGCCTTTTCCCTCCTCCCGAATTTATCGCGCGCCTACGGGTGGTACAGGCGCGTTACAAAATTGCCCCAAAACCCAAGGTAAGCCTGGGTGTCAATAATAATAATACTAGATATAATTGTTTTTTTTTTTTTATTATAAAAAATTAGAGAAAGAAATGACAAATCATTTGACAAGTCCATGAATTCAATTCAGTTAAAAATAATAATAATAATTATTTAGTAGTAACATTTGACGATAACTTAATAACCATTTCGAGCAATTTTTGATGAAAAAAAAAAAAAAAAATCCGAACTTGCAATCCGGGACTGAGATCTGAGATCCCGGCCGGGGTTATAAGGATATGCATCAGACATTGATCCCAGTACTAAGCTTAAAGCAAATACTTTTTTTTCTCTTTCTCTTTCAACAAAAAAAAAAAAAACGCAAGCCTACATGTTTCTAAAATCAAGATGTTTCATTTGTGCATTCTCTTTTGTGAAGCTGGTTAGAACAGTTGTTATTCTTGTAACTGGTAGTGTTTTTTTTTTCTCTCTTTACTTTCAGGGATGTCATATAAGTTTTATTTTCATTTTTTTTTTCTTTATGAATTGGACTTTTGTTTTATCTTTTCATAGTTTTCAAGAACTTAACTTTTTTTTTTTTTTCTGGGGGAATACAACGCTTTTTCTTTTTTTCATCTTGAAAATGTTTAATCGTTAACTCAAAACAGGCATTACAGTCTTCCTTGTTTTGACTAACCAAGTTTTTTTTTTTTTTTTTTTTTTCAAAAAAAAAGAAAAAAAAAAAAAAAAAAAAAAAAAATTCTTGAATTGTCGATGCTTATATAATTTCAGTTTGATCGCGGATGATCCCTTTTTTTTTTTTTTTTTTTTTTGGTGTTTGTCCCCCTCCCCGGTTTTAAAATCTAGCACAAGGAAGGATGATATCAATTGCGTTTAGATGTTTGTACTCCAAAAAAAAATAAAAATTTACTGTATTGGCGTCAGAAGGGCCCTGAACTGTTAACGTTTTAACCAATAAGTTACCGCAAACGTACTCTCATAGACTACACATGAACCTTGAAATTTTTGATGCCTATTGTTATCGCAATTTTTTTTTTGTACTGTCATAAGAATAAAACTAAATATATATATAGAGGAAGCTGAAAGTACAGTAGGAAGTAACGTGGATGCAAAAATTCCAGATACGTTTTAAAGCTTACCACAACTAGCTGTTTAAAAAACAAAACAAAAAAAGACCTTGTCGGAATATGGTAGAAAATGGGTCTCAATTCAATAGCTCATGTCTTGAACAAAAAAAAAAAAAAAAACCACATTGTATATGAAAACATGAAAATAATCCAACACACATGTTGGGGGCTTGCCTGCAGATAGCTTTCATGTGTACATACATAACCCAGTTATTTTACCAGATTCAAGTTCTGTGCTTTCTATAAGTTTTTATTCCAAAAAAAAAAAATAATAATAAAAAAAAAAGAAGTTACTCAGGTTCAACTACGTCTTTTAGGACTTATCCAAATACCAGAGTTTTATGTCTGTACTCGTTTGAGTGAAAAAAAGAAAAGAGTCTTTTGAACACAATCAAGTCTGAAATATTGTAGCCATACGGCCAATAGCTACCGTATAAAGAATCCTATTACTTTGAGAAAAAAAAAAAAAACTGGTTTCATTTACTCAACCAACCTTTCAAAGTCTCTCATTGACTGTTGCTGTTATAGAACAACAAATTTCCTAAACGTGACTACATCCAAAGATCTATTTTTTTTTAGTAGTTCTGTGGCTAATCATGGCTCATATAAAAAAAAATAATAATATTTTTACAACTTTTTTGAGTTGTTTACGGCTGCAGAAATGAAACGACTTTTTTTTTTTTTTTTCATTGTCCTAATCCGGTCAGTGATGTAATCATACCAGCTTTTGAACAACAACAAAAAAAAACATTTAGCTGACCAATTTCATGCGTTCAAGTTTCCTAAAATCAAAAAATATTTCTTTCCGTCTCTATTCTACCAGGTGTACTCTTGGTTTTGACCCAGAGTAGCAGCACTCTGAAAAGAAAAAAAAAAAAAAAATACCCCATTTATTGTATGTCTCCCATCACTTGATTCACACGACCAACAGACACGGAGACCGAATCACGATAAATAACAAAAAACTACTTCTACGTATCTGAGACTTTGATTTTAGTTCTAATCTGGGCTTGTGAAAAAACAAACAAACAAAACTAAGATGCAAGAAATAGATAAAATCTAGCCTTGAATCCAGAATTGATAGATGAACATAGAAAATGATCAACACTGTGCGATGCTGGGCCAAAGCTTATAATGATCATTTTCTCATCCCCTCCCCCAAACTCACCATATCAAAAAAAAAAAAAAAAAATTGTTTTCAACTAGTATTAGTGAATATTTCAAGCAAGTTTGGTTATACACATTTGCATGCCCAGTAGTAACGACTTTGCACGCAGTGGTTTGGGGGGTGCGCTTGGTTACTGTTAACTTGAAAAAAACCTTTCGTAGTTAGCGAGTTTTACAAAAAAACTATTTTAATTGAAGAAACTGGCAATTGGCCCAGTTGTATTTCATATATAAAAAAAATTGGCATTATACGTTTAGCTAGATAGATAGATATATGTTTTTTTTTATTGTATACGATTAGTTTATCCTTTTTTTTCTTTTTTTTGAATAAACTGTTATTGTTTACCAGTATTACAGATAATTTACAAATACGTAACTGAAAATTTTTTGCATTGTAGTTTAACTACTCGCTACAAATACTCACATTTTAGAGACTTAAGTTCTAGATTCATAAATAACTTTACAAGTCAGCCACCTCTGGGTTTGCTTTTTTTTCTTTTATTTTTTTTTTCTTTAGTACTTTTGTATATATACTATATGCTATTTTACATTTTAAAGATGAGCCACTCAAAAACTGGTCAAACGGTTTGAAATCTATAATGCGGTTGATTTCTGGTGCGGACTCTAAACCAGAGACCAGTCACTTGTTTCAGCGAAAATATATATATACCCTTTTTTTTTTTTTCTTTCTACATAAACTTGGTGTCTAATAATCAGACTTGAAAACCCATTATTTTTTTTATTTTTTATTTTTTATTTTTTTTTTACATATCATAATGCTCTTACGCAATGGACTGCTGCATGACTAAATGACAAGTTCATTCCAAAAAAAAAACAAAAACAAATCACAAGTAATTGTTTTGTTTAAAAGACAAAATTCAAACACAAATGTTTGACATGATTTACATAATAAAAATTTTTTTTTTTTTTTTTTTTTTTTTGGTCAAATATTTAATTGAAGTTTCACAAGTCCAATTTTTAATATTTCTTTGAAATACCGCTTTCCAAAAATAACAAAAACTTTTTTTTTTTTCATGTACTGTTATTAATCATTACACAATACAAAAAAACTCATATGAAAGGGAGAGTTTTCATTAAAATAGAGACGTTTACATGAATAAAAAACTCCTTTCCTAACGTCCGCGTAATAGTTTTTTTTTTTTAGCAAAAATTTTCTCAACTATTTGGAACCTTTGCACTAAATTCGATTCGGGAATATTTTTTTAGTCTGCTTGAGACCAAAAAAAAAAAAATCTATCTTTGATACAGAATTAATAGCGGATACATCTATTGAAAGGGAAGGGGGTCTTGCGATTCCAAGACAAGTAATCAATGTTTACCCAGATTTTCGTTTCTACAAAAACACAGGCGTATATATCCTTTAAACAGAGTCATGTAAGACAAATAGTTATTCTAGCTTTTTTAATTTTTATAAAATATTTGAAAAAAAAAAAAAATCTTTTTATGTTCATCTGCATTACTATTTATTTTATTCACTTTATTTATTGTTATTGAATTTAATTTTTTTTTTTTTCAATACAGACTCCACGTGAAAATTATTTCATCTCCATACAATTAACGGGAATTCTAGCCCTACATTTGAATTGTTCAAAAAGATGTAAAATAAAAAGTATATTCAAGGATTACAGGTATATTTTTTTTTATTTGAAAAAAAGTACTGTCTATATCAAAAAAAAAAAAAAAAGCTAACGGTTCAGATTTTTACGGAACCCCAACTACGTAAAGTTTAAACAGCTCAAACCTGGAGTTAAAATTTTCAACAATGTTTAAACCCTCACTGAAATTTTTTTTTTTTTTTTTTTGAAGGATTAATCGTATCTGCAACCTGTTTGTAGCACAAAACAGAAAAATAATATGTATATATATATTTTTTTTGTCATAGACAACCAAATTACCATGAGCCTTACTCAGAAGGGGGTACCCTAAAGTACCTTCACGATATGACAGTGTTTATATTTTAAAAGTCATATGATATATGTGTGTAAATTATCTTTTAAGGACATTTAACTCCTGCGTGCCGCTTATAAACATTCAATGCAAGACGAAAAAAAAAAAAAAAAAAAGAAAGGACACCAAAGAAAAACCAACCGAAATGTTTTTTTTTTTGTATTGTTTACAACTTAAAATTTTATTTAGAATGCTGATATTGTTATATGGTCCCTGTTTCGTTTATAGTATATAATTGACTGGTATCAAGAATACAGGGACAAATAAAAAAAAAAAAAATGAAAAACGTTTACAACAAAATTTATATTGTTGATTCACAGATTCTTGCATTCATTATGGTATTAAGAATTGACTCTTTGATCAGTATCATATATATTTCCACACAAGTTCATCATGGAAAAGGCTTTTTTTTTTTTTTTACAACGTATCAATAGAATATGAGCATGGTTTGATTACTATTATTATTATTATTTTTTTTCCCCCAAAACTTAGAGCTAGCAAGTGACAAATTTGTCAAAATAAAATAAGCGAGATCCTATAGGCCAATCGCTGGATTTGACTCTTTTATTTTTTATTTATTTTTTGGATAGTTTGGTGCAGCATGCTATGTCTGATACATTATAGCCAAGTTGGAGTCTGTGTGTGTACACTTTGGTGGATATATATATAAAAAAAAAAATTCAATCTTAGCAAATTGAGTTGATTCTTTGGTAAACTATTTGAAAAAAAAAAAAAAAAAAAACAACTTTTTTTTTTTTTTCGTCCCGTCGATATTGAAAAAAAAAAAATAAAAAACGTTACCTGTCAACGTTCAGTAGAAACTATGATTGTAGCAAAAAAAAAAAAAAATACAATAACATTTGCAACTTGGATTGCGGGAAGTCCCACCATTTAATGTCAAAAAAAAAGGTTCAAATCTACACTTGGTACATCAAGTATGAAATATTTCTATATACGTATATACAAAAAATATAATAAAAATAAACGAAATAGTACTATAATACTCAAGCTCGTAAGTTTCAGATAAATAAAAATACAAGCCAACTTTATTTTGTTAGTTTTATTGAGAATATTTCAGTTCACAAACAGTCAAAAAAAAAAAAAGAAGAAGAAAAAACTCCTTCATACAAGTTTTACAAATAAAAAAATAAAAAAAACTTGCAACTACCATTATATACGGAACTAAAATAAACGTCTATTGACTTTCACAAAAAGTTAATTGTTTTATTTTATTATTATCGCTGCCTCTGTTCACAATTGTGAAAAAAAAAAAAGTTTATCATGATACAGAATGAAAAACGGTCAGGAACTCTTGTTTACTTATCCTAACAAATTTTGTGAATTTCAGACTTTTTATCAAAAAATATATATATATATATATAAAATGGTTTTTTTTTTTTTTTTTAATTTCCTTTCAGAACAGGAATATTTACAAATGATGCAAAATTTTTGATAATAATAATAATGATAATAATAATAAATAATAATAATAATAATAATAATAATAATAATAATAATAATAATAATATAATAATAATAATAAT
>QVTG01000430.1:0-18124 GCA_013305925.1 Geotrichum reessii
TTTATTATTATATTATTATTATTTATTATTATTATTATTATTATTATTATATATTATTATTATTATTATTATTATTAGGGGTTACTTTTGGAAATTTTTACTGGTTTAATTTTATTTTTATCATTATAATTATTAAATCTCTGGATCCAGCTCTATTTTCTCAAGAACAGAGTTTATCATTTTCAGACATAATATGGTTGTTTGATAATACACTTATTTATTTATATATCTTAAAAAAAAATTATATAAATTTTGGTTTTGAACATGTATCAATGAATTTTTATTTTGTAACTTTTTTTATTAAAAAAAAAAAAAAAAAAAAAAAAAACCAACTAGCTTTATGAATATTATTATACATCTTGTTGAATTCAAATATCTTGTATCACCTAAAATCAGGAATTTACAATCTACACTAATAATAATATTTGTAATAACAAACTTATGCTGTTTCTTATAGTTTGCTGTAGTTTGAATGTTAATTACCATGTCAAGCATAATGAAATCTCTCATTCACGCGCATGTTTAAAAGACAAATTATTAAATCCAGCCAATACTTTTTATTAAAAAAAAACATTTCAAGGAAAAAGAGTCTACAAGTATAATAAAGTCAGCTTATTTAGTGAATTCAAATTTTGGCAGTTAGTTAAAAAAGAAAAAAAAATATATGAATACCTGAATCATTAAAACGCTATTATTACACTACTTTTTGAGTCTCATAGGGACAAATGTTTTTTTTTTTTTTTTTTTTGTATTTACAGACTTTTTAAAGAAAGCGTAAAAATTTTAAGCTTACTATGAATTGTCAAATGAATTCAGCAATTTTATCTCTTTTTTTGGTAAATGGGTTCTGACTATTACAAAAAAATTGAATTAAATACAAATATGATTTCGTCTTATTCTGTTTTCTTTTTTTCGCTTTTTTTTTTTTTTCGTTATACTTTTGTAAAATACTTACTAATGACTGCGCCGGCCACCCACCAGACACATGCTTCTAGATCAAGTATTTTCACAAATTTACAAAAAACAAAAGTGCTTGGATACAGAACATGTCTTCCAGTAGTCAGCTGTAGTTACAATACTGCACGTTGTAACTTCATGTCAGGTGTTAATATACTCAGCACCTGTCGTTGGCTTCGACCACGTCACGCATTCCTTCATTATATCCATTTCCATTAGCAGAAAATGTAACAGTTTTAGGAAGGTGGTTACAGTAACGCATTCTGAAACAGGCACTCAACTGTCTAATTCAAGACTGCTCAGGGCATTCAAGCAATCTTTACCGCGGGTACATGAATTTATGTCTACAACGAACTCATATTATTGATAAGTATTCAAATTGTGTGAGACTTGTGGTAAATTAGCTCACCTAAAAATTTTCAACTGAATAAGAAAGTTTGAACGACCGCATCCAAAAGTTGAATGATATTTATATCATGTTAAGTATTGTACGCCGCTTTTTTTTTTTTTTTCGTTTCTAGAACAAAAAGGGTTTGGGATTATAGTAATAATATCTGCGTAGCAAACCGTAAGTGGTTCCAAGCTTGTATTCAATCCGGTTTTTATTTTTCTTTTTTTTTCGAAAAACAAAAAAATTTTTTGTAACTGTAAAAGTTGCAATTTCCTGTTGCTTAGGCTTTTTTTTTTTAATGTTATTATTTGGTGCATGCTACGTGCGCAAACAGCCATTGTACAGTGGAAGTGTTTGAAGTTATGTGCCGATCCTTTTATTATTTGTTTTGTTCAGGACCCTGTTTTTTTTTATTTTTTTTTGTATTTTGTATTTTACTTTTTTGCCTTCCTTTTTCATTCTTTTCATGTATAAATATTATGTAGGTTAAATAATATTTTTTTTTCATATTAATTTTTTTTTTTTCTAAATCAAAATTTATTAAACAGCAGCATTGACAGTCTATGCTATTTGCCATTAAAATAATTTGTAAAGAGCGGCCAAACAAAAAAAAAAAAAGTGGATCTGCATTACGCTTGACGTGCACCCGGCTTAAAATTTGCAGCAGTAAACTCTGTCAATTCCGGGGTTATACAACTAAATTAGTTCGGCTGGTGAATTACAAAAAAAATTCACTAAAAGAAAAAAAAAAAAAAACAAGGAAATGTTCACAGTAACATGATGAAATTTCAAACAAAATTTTTGTTTTAACTTGTCATTTTGAAAACAGAGATAACCAGCATATAAACCCGCATATAAACGGGGAGCTACGCAGATGAATAAAGAAATAGTTTTTCTGACCCCTTTTCCCTTTTTTTTTTTTTCTTCTTTTTTTTTCTTTTCCCAAAAAATGCGCTGGTAGCCTTTTGACTTCTCCAAATGTCGGAAAAGCAAAAGATAAGCACTATGTAATAAAATCCATGTTAATGTCATTCGAGCCATCAATCGACTTTCTAGATATGAATATCAAAGCTTTAACTTTTAAATCCTTACAAAAAGCTTCTTTTTTTTTAAATAAAAGTAACCCGAAGAAAATCTTTTTTTAAAGAAAAAAAATTAAGCGGGTTCATACAAACTAAGATTTTTTCAACTTCAAAATTAGTCGAGTTGTTTGGGAATGTAGCTCTAAGTGAGAGGCAATTTTTTTCTAAAGCTAACTTTTAGGAATAGTAGCATTGCTACATGACTGTAAACGTGTAGCTATATATTTACTTGCTTTTAATACTTTTTTTTCATTTTTGCTGATCTGTCTGCCGTTTCTGATACCTATTTTGCAGTCGCCTGTACAAAATAAAAAAATCAAAACAAATTGATATAGCAGTTGGAAGAGCAAGTTTAAAGTCTCATCGGCATCAACATGAGCTGTATTATAAGCTCAGCTCAATCCAAGAAAGCAGCATTTACATTGTTTTATTTTTTTTGGAGCAATTTGTTTTCTTTTTTCCCATGTCTTGCTGGTGTACCTAGTTGAAACAACACATGGCCGGTTTTGGAGGGGTGGGTTTTGCTTTATCTTTTTTTTTTTTTTTTGGTGATGGTGGTATTATTTTTCAAAATCTTTGGTTGTGATCTATAAGATTTAAAGTTTGAACTATCCGAGTAAGATACACCGTACAGACAAGAAACAAAAAAAGTTCTGAAAATAGGAGGATCAGCGTGCATCTACAAAAATCCCTTTTGAAAGAAAAAAAAACCATTGTTAAATAATGAGTTTTATCATTTGATTTTCGATATTACGGTATTTTAACAAAAAATTAAATATTATATTTGTTAATACGCTCATAAAAAATGATATCATTCTTTATTTTTTTGTCTTTTAACAAAATTATTACTGAGAAAATAGACTATAACTGAAGACAATAAAAAAAAAAAAATCTCAAGCAAACGATTGTTATACTGTAGTGAGTGATATGTCTTCAAACTTTTCTTTAAATCTAACTATTAAAACTTGTATTACTTAAACATTATTTAATAAATGATATGATTAAGTTTTTTTTACTACAAGTATTGTGTTTATTTGTTTCATTAAAATAGCTTGTCGCAATTTCACAAATGATTACAATCAGATCTTGTCTTAACAGGATCCCAAATAAAAAAAATCTGTTTATTTTTTTAAAATTAAGTTGTTACATAAATTTTTGAAATATATATAGTAAGGCATTTCATATTTTTCTTTTGTTAAATGAACACTGATGATTATCTCAGAAACTTCAAATAAAAAAAGAAAGTTGGCCAACGCACATATAATGACAATTTTATTTATTATTCTCACAGCTCGCAGATTTTTTACTTTTTAAGTATCATATAGATTGATAGACTTTATTCTTTGTTAATTCATTACAACTTTTTTACTTACTTAATTTTTGTATATCAAATCCAGTACTGGTACTTTTAAACCTATTATGATATTTTTTTTGGCAGATCTTTTCAATTACATAAATTAACAAACAAACAAATAAAAAAAAATTAACAATAATAATGTGAAGTTAATCTAAAAGTTCTACTTGATACCAAGAAGGGTCTTGGAGTGGTAGTCAAGTTCTTGAACTCATCACCGCAACTTTTTTGCTGATGATTTACTTGATTAGAGCGGCTTGTTGAGATTGTACTGTTTATCAATCTTTGTTATTAATCTATCAGATGTTATATATCCTGGGTTTCCCTTGGCGCATGTATTATTTCATGAAAAATTTGGCGCCATCAAATACCAGAATCACCTAAAGCGCGCTGAAAAAACTAATTTCAAAGTCTCATAAACACAAATATTCTTTTGAATTCAATGTTTTTTTGTATAGCTTTGTTGCCATTATTTTAATTATGTGACTATGTGATGTGAAGACAATAAACAGATTTTCTATTTAATAATAATGTGAATACCGTCATCTATGTTATTCAATAAAAAAAAATTGAGTTACAAAATTTAATTCAAACTTAAAGCTTAATAGGTTAAAGACTTTTTTTTTTATTTATTTATTTTTATTATCACAAAATCAAGCTTTTGAAAAAAAAAGGTTTGTATAAATTCTTTTTTTAGTTATTAAAATGCGCTTTAATTTATGCTAAACTATAGTGAGCTATAAAAAAGCAAGTAACTATTATCAAAAGTTTTTATTTTTCAAAACCCTTGTTTTTTGGTTTTTTGTTTTGGTTTTTTTTTCTTGTTTAGTTTTTAAAAGTATGCAAAACAATTTAGACAACTCTGAGTATATTCTTTACACAATAGTAATTAATAACCTATATAGAGATTATACTACGCAAATAATTTCGAATGGCACAATAGAGATGCGGAGCTGAGTTTGGTTAGTTAATTTCTCGGTAATGTTTTTGTTTTAGAAAAAAAAAGAATTTTACAAAATTTCGTTCAAACGGTGCCGCATGCCTGGCTCAATCTACAATTTAATGCTGTATGCCTCTATCAAGTACTGTCACGTTTTAGCGGCAGAAATGAAAAAAAAAAAAAAGAGAAAAAAAGTATATTTCGCGCTTTAATGATATATTCAGGCTGATGTTGAAAAAAAAATTTTTTTTTTTGATGTTTACTGTTTTTTTTAATGATCATTTTATTTGCATTGGAAATAAATTTTGTTAATGTCAGGTTAAAATGTTGAGGCTACTTAGTTAATTACCATTGCTAGTTAGCACCAAGTTGCTAGATGATTGAAGTTGCTAGCAGTCGATTTCTGAATATTTCTGAAAAGTTTCTGAAAAGCTTGTGATAATAAACTTGTTTTTTTTGGTATAGGCAATTGGTACTTGTGTTTGAAAAGAGAATTAAAAAAAAAAAAAAAAAAAAAAAATTTGAACCGGATAAAAAGATTGATGTTAAGGCCAACGACCCGCAAGCCAAGAAAAATTAATAAGCTATTAAAATTAGTGGCAATTCTAGGAGTTCCAGAGGTTACCGTTGCAAATATTATCAAACAGCACGCTGCATAATATAACTAACGTATTGATTGGTATCAACTTTTTTTTTTTTTTTGACTGTTGACATTGCTGCTTATAAAAACAAAAAAAAGACGATAAGAAGCATGCGTAGGTGCGTTGAAAATTTATGTCGCTTTTTTTTTTTCTTGTCCCTAAGTTTTATAGTCTGATACTTGTGAGTTTCAATATGTCAAAATTATGAATATGTTTTTATTAATATTTTTTTCCCCTGATAAAACTTGTGTTTTTTCAATAACTGAAATAACAGCTTCAAGTCTCGTGGAACCATTTTTTTTTTATTTTTTTTTACTGTCAGTTATTGAACGCTTGAACAGGCGCAGTAAGTCCGACCAACGAATTTGACATATACGAGAAAACACTTTGAAAATAACTTAATATAGTATATAAATAGAAAAAAATATATCTCTAGCTTTAAATCACATAGTTATATAATATGTAGTTCCGTTTTTTATATTTATTTACAAAATGATGAACTCATTGATGGATTGAGCAGATATCATCAATATATATATAAACAGATAAGTGGATGTTAAAACAAGTAGGTTATACGTATAACATAGAAAAAAAAGTTGGTTAAAACACAAGTACTACCTGAACTTGAATCTTTTTAATACTTCGAATTATTTTGGACTGCAGACAAGAGCTAATAATAAAAGACAAGTATTTAAGTCAAATTTTAGTTTTTTTTTTTTAAAAAAAAAAAGTCTTAAGATTGAGATGATAAAAACACACAAACTATTGTTAAAAATTTATGTACTGTTCAGAAATTGAATTGATTGTTTTACAGTATACTCTCTAATATAAACCTGTACCTACATATAAATAATGTACTTAGTTTGTTTTTTTTTTTTTTTTTTTTTGACAGCTACATGGATGATGAATCCATAAAGTACTCTAGGATTACTAAAACAGAACCAACGCTATTTGTTTGATTTTTTTTTTTTTTTTTTATGAAAACAAATAGTTTTAAATTCAATATTTTCTTTTTTTTTTTTTTTTTTTTTTTTTTTGCAAATATCCAAAAGTAAAATGAATAATAATAAGAAAAAAAAAAAAAAAAAAAAAAACTTTTTTTTTTTCATTTTTTACTTTTTAAAAAAAAAAAATAAAAGGGTGGAATTTTAACTTAATTTGGATTGAATTTTTTTTTTTTTTTCGACAGTCAATAAAACAAGAATAAAATGAATTACAGTATCCAATAAACAACAAAATACCTATATATCAATTTTTTTTTTCCCCCGAAAGTTATAGGCGTTGTATTTTTATATACTAGAGACCTTAGAAGCACCGAAAAAACCAAAAAAAAAAAAAAAAAAAAGGACTTAATTTGATTGGAGTTTTTAATATGACAAGTTAGTAACCCAGCAAAGCAGTCACAAATATCATGGTTTTAAAAGGTTACCCTTTATTTTAAGACAAGAAAACAACAACAACCACGCAAGAGCTTTTAAAATGTTATAAAAAAAAAATTTTTTTTATTAAAAATAGAAAACTACATATAAATAAAATTATGAGCTTGGAGAAGGTTAACTGATACATAGTCTGCAGAAATTCAGTTGCGAACGTGAAAAACTCAAAACCCTTGACTTTGTTCGGTCTACGCTCAAATATGGGTAGACTGTGACAGCCAGCAAATGACGTTAGATTGCCATATGTGTGCACAAAAACTGCCACTACAAAAAAAAAAAAAGAAACAAAGTTAGTGGAAGCAGCACTGGCACGAACTGCAAAGGCGCTCACGGCAAGAACACAATGCCTATTAAAGAAAAAAAAAAATTCTTTCAGTGGACAATATTACAAACTGAAGTTGTAAATTGGTTCTCTTTTCGTGATACTGAAGGAACCCGATGTGTAGGCTTTTTTCTTTCTCCCCGTCAGTGTCACATATATCTTAAGATTACAAAAAAAAAAAAGATATAGCTAAAGACGGTAAAAAAAAAAAAAAAAGAGAAAGGGTAATCTACATTTGTGCTGACATAGGATCAGCTTGTAAATGAGTAGCAACACATTGAGTCCACTCGTGGACCCGGGTATTAGTAGAATCTCTTCGTTTTTTAGTTAAAACATCTGGTTCAACTTCATTCTCGTCATCAGCTTTGCGCTTGAGAGACTTGCTTTCAGTCATTGTAGGCTTTTCATTCAAACGGCAGATGACAGGAGGCACTGAGGAATGCCAGTCGTCAATATCAGTGACCGACGAGTTTAATGTTTTGAACCGTTTCTCCCAAGTACTATGCTTGGTGACCGAATAGTCACAAGCACATTCAAACAACACGGAACTCCAGCGTGAGTAAACATCGTACTGAACGTGAGCATTCCAGTCCATAGCACTCAAAAACAGCTGCTCATTCTCGCAAAGCTCTGGGACTGGGAGACCAGAAATTTTGGACCATGCTCGGATAGAATAGTTACGATCTTGGACGTACTTACTGGCAATCATGAGTGCAGACAAAAAAGCACGTCTGCCGCAACGAAGTCGCAACTTGTCGCCTTTCTTGACCACGTTACCAATGCGACGGTTATAAGCACGTTGTTCATAAATATAAGACTTGATACGAATGATGTAGTACAAGGCTAGTTGCAGAGTGGAGTAAGAAGTACGAGATCTTCTGAGAGTCTCTTGAACAAAGGTCTTCAGCGACAATGCCTGGCGAATGTAACAGTTAGAATCAGTCGAGCAAGGCCAAACGGTCTCAATAATGGTAGCAGCAGAATCAACAAGAGCCTCGACAAATAAAGACTTGCATTCAGGTTTCAACTTGTCGTGAGAAGAGCAGCAAACCTTAGGCTTGTTATGAGGCGATGACTCTATAGACGAAGCAGGGGAACTAGTTTGACTTTCATCCGAGAAGATGGATGATTGGACGGAACTAATTTCAGTGTTGGCAGGGGAACTCATGGTGTGTACCTAGTAAAGATAGTAAAGGTATGACTAAATGGGTTAGGGCAATCAGTGACTCAGTCGGGGGAAAGAGTCAGTCGGCTCCGAGTTTGGAATTCTTGCAGAAAAGGGTATAGACAAAAGTGTTTTTGTAAAACAATATCCAGACAAAGATGGAGGAGTGACTTGGTGATGATACTAAACCGAAGGTGAAATGGTAGTCGTGTAGACTTGTTAAAAATGTAAAAAATGCGAAAAATATTAGACTTATTGATAATTTGATGATCAATAAGCAAAGACGTATATAACTTTTTTTTTTTCCTTTTTTTTCTGTGTTTTTTTTTTTTTTGGTGACGTGAAAGATGGAGTGTAATTACTTTCTAAAAACAACGGAAATCATTTTGTTCTTTTCAATATATTGGTATACGCGATGATGGGTTGTTGGAAAAAAGAATACTTATGATAAACAGGCTTGAAAAGCAAACAAGTTTGTTTCGATGCGAAGATTCTTTGGTTTAATAAAGAAAAAAAAAGGCACTGATATCAAATATAAAGATGGTCAATTCAACTGACTTGTTCTTTTGAAATATTTGATACCTGTTGGTAGGGCAAGTTTAAAAAAGACACTGGTAAATACTGCAACAGTAAGTACAAATAAGTTATTTAATATGATGAACACAGTAAAATAAAATATTAAAGAAAAGCCTTGTTTGGTTGTTGGTTGGATAACAATAACAAGAGCTGTAAAATGAAGTTTGCGTTGAAGCAAAAGGTACAGTTGAAAGAACCTGAGATGGAGAGAGGGGGGAAAGTAAAAGAAATTAACAGGAAGAAAAAAGGACAGAAAACAAAAGTTTTATAAAAATGAAAAAAAAATGAAAAAAAAAATGAAAAAAACAGGAAATGCTTTTCATTTTATTTGAATCGTTTTTTGATTACATAATAACCGACTGCAACCGAGTCATCATTATGACTGGCGCCCGACAAATCAATAAGAGGCACCAAAAATAAAATGAAAAAATTTCAAATACCGGTTCAAATAAGCCCCGAAAGACCAAGATTCACTGTAGTTATCACAATTGTTACCATCAATATTTCAGCATGTTGCATTAATTGATGACTGATAAAACATACAAATTTACACATGGAACTATTTGTTACTGTTAGTGCTCTCTATGACTAGTCCTCGCGTGTAAGTCTTATGGGAGATCAAGTATATAGTATGTAAACTTTGAGATTGGCCATAACAGGAATTTGCAGATGACTCTAGGGGTTATGACCACTAAGACTTATGATTCGTCGTTGCTATTTTTTTTTTTGCCCTATATCTGCATTTTATACTCAATATTGATGAGTCTTCTTTCTATGAACAAATAAAATTAAAAAACAACCCCCAAATATCTGACAATGCTTTTTTTTTATTTTTTTTATTTTGGTGAATCTGATAGTACTCAAAGAACACAAGGTTGAAGTTTTAACTTGAAATCTGTGCAAATGTAATAAAATGTAAATCACGTGCTTTATTTTACATTTCTTTATCATCTATGTTACTAATCATTTTTAGTGTGCATGACGTAACATCGATTGAAAACCTTTTCATTTTTTCAATGAAAAAAATAATACCGTTTTCTAACAAAAATACTTTGATGCCGTTTAATTTGTTTGAACCAAGTGGCCTTTTTTATTTTATCATGTTGTTGTCAGCCACCACTTGTAAACCGTTCTCAATTTGAGTGTCTGCTTTTTTGAAAAAAAAAAAAAAAAAAACAATGTTATGACTCTTGAGAAATTTTTCTTGCTTTCTTGTTTTCCAATCAATCCCCAGTTCTTGTGTTTTTAAAAAAAATTTATCTCAAAGCATGCTAGACCCCTTCTTGTCAAATTCTTCGGCAACTCGGAAATACGTGATATAAAAGTGAAACTTGTTTAGGCTAGTTGGGCTTAGTATCTCTAGATTTCCCTTCTTCACTTTGGCTTTGTTCGTTTAATTGTGTTTTGTTTAAAAGCAAGTAATACATAGCATTGTAAGACTAACAGCTTCAGTAATAATATCAAAAAAAAAAAAAAAACGTCAATAAGATATTTGATAACAAACACAAGAACACATCGGAGATACAATTGTTACATACCGTAACAGGTCGCTTATTATTGTTTTTTTAATATCACCACTAGACCATCCCCTTTGATATTTCCACGGACTTTTTAAGCTTTTTTTTTTTTTTCGAAGATTGTTTGAAAATGTTTGAAAGTCATGTGACTCTTTGATTTTGTTAATGCATAAGTCATAAACTATAAGTCAGAAATTATATAGCATTTAAGATATGTTTTAAATCAGAAATAATAAAATTTATATCATAAGGTGTTAAATTGTTTGCCAACTTTCAAAAACTTTTGTTTAAGATTCGAAGAGAAAAAAAAAAAAAATCGATTCACTCTGGTGATCTGCGATCAATTTTGAGCCCTTTTTTTTTTATTTCTTCTTTTTTCCCTCCATTTATTCACAGTCTTACACAACTTCTGCCATTGACCAGACTAATTGGCAACAAATTTTGAATTTTCATCTCATGTCAATTCTTCTTCCTCCTCCGTCTTCTTCTTCAAACCGGAGAGCTTGGTTGCTGGTACCTGGGTTCTTTGCGCTTGTGACTGTATGCTTCATTGTATATACTACATTTATCTATGTAGACGACTTTGAGACGAAGGCTATTAAAGTCAAGTTTCAAGACTCTCTCCAAAGTTCAGGAGATATCAAATTGAAAGGACTTGGCAAATCAAAGTCTCGATCAAAGACTCCGGGGCATTGCGATCCATATGCACAGCCAGGCTTTTACGACTTTAGCTTACCGCTAACGTCAAATACCACATTCCAATCTTTGAATAAAGATTGCCAGGTTCTTGATCCTAGTCCACTGTCCTATATTGAAAATGAATTGGATTACGAGGCTTTGAGAGACAAGACTGCTGTACTTATTGGGGATTCTGTTGACCGCCAGGTTTTGGAACAACTTTGTACATACATCAAAGGTAATTTGACTGTATCTTCACAAGATTCCCACGACAACCCAGCCAAAGATCTAAAGTCTGGTGGATACCCTCGGTCGTGCTATGTTGAAAAATACAATTTGTTAATTTCCAATTATTTTTTCTACGGATTTGATATTAACGATATGTGGACCGATAAAACTAATGTCTATCTTGCACCAGGGGACTATAAAAAACGCATTGATCTTGCTAAATCTGCCATTGCTTCGCTTAATCGACCTGTAAATGTTGCCTTTGTTAATATGGGCTTTTGGGAACTGGCTAGATTTGACCGTTTAGATACCAACGCAGGACTTCCAGAGGTGCATGCATTGCAACTAAAGTACACAAAGGAGTACCAGTCTAATTTGAAGTCTTTTCTTAGTCAAGTTGTATCAACGATTTTGCCAAAGTCTTCATCAACAAGAGTGATTTATAGAGAAACACATTATCCACATGATGAATCTGGACCATTCTTCACGTCACCATCAACGGTCAATCGAAAGCATCGGTTTAATCGGTTCAAGGTCAACCAGCTAAACCAGATAGCACGCAAAGTCGTGTCGAGCAACTCAAAGTACGAATTCTGGCCTATTGGATCACAAATACGTGATATTCCGGTTGGAGAGTACATGATGGATGATCTTCATCCAAAAACGATTGGTGCTGTTGCACTTTGGGGAAATGCAATTCTTGAATATATTGCCAGGAGTTAGCGGCCATAATTATAGTACTATAAAACTAAAGTAATACAATAAATTTGCAGGTTCAATAAAAATTTGTGGGTGCTTAAGTTGGTAACATCCCTGTCACTTCACGTGATATCTTGATTTTGTCGTTTGAAAAAAAAAAAAAATTTCAGCTCTTTCCTTTTCTCTCAATCATAAAAAGTACCTGAATTTGAATAACCATCCCATTATGTCTACGCTGTCCAACCAAGTCAGAAAGGCTGCTCCTGCAATTGACAGTGTTGTCACTGAGTACGCTGCTGGTTACGTCCGCAATGTTGTCGATAACACTTCTGACGCGTTCTCCGCTACTTCCGTCGACATTTCTTCTGAAATCCAGTTTATTACCTCGCTCTTGCTTAATGCTGGTGCCGATAAGTCCGCTATTTCTCAACTCAAGTCGACTCTCGATACTGAGCTGAATGATCTGTACAAGAAAACTATTTCGCAGAGTAAAGGAACCGTCGATATGTCTCAAAGAAAGATCGATCAGACAACTCTTAGAAACGCCCAGAGACAGAATGCCAACCTCAATTCCTACAGCGCAGGTGGTGACTCTACCGATCTTGAGCTGCTTTCCGGTCGTAAAGTGGAATCGCGTGTTGACAAGAAGAAACTTGAGAAGGCAGAGAAGAAGATCGCTGCTAAGCTAGCTAAGCGTGAAATGAAGACCGTTGAGTATGAGGCTTCTAGGCTACTAAAAGAAAACGTCAAGGAGGATTACGACTCATTCTTTCTTACCGTCAATCCTCTTGATCTTTCGAGTGCTTCTGCTGGAAAATCTAAGGATATCAAGATTGAAAACTTTGATTTGTACGTTGGAGCTGGTCAGCGTGTGCTTTCAAACACTACTCTTACGCTTTCTTATGGCCACAGATATGGTCTTATCGGTCAGAACGGTATTGGTAAGTCAACCTTACTCAGGGCTCTTTCTCGTCGTGAGCTTGCAGTGCCTAAACATATTACCATTCTTCACGTTGAGCAGGAACTTCGTGGTGATGAGACCTTAGCTTTGCAGAGTGTTTTAGATGCCGATGTTTGGAGAAAGCACTTGTTGCAAGAACAGGATCGTATTCAAAGTCGTATGAATGAACTTGACGAGAAACACAAAGAGCTTATTGCTGCTGGCGAAAGTGAGGACTCTATAGAGGCTAGAGAGATTGACGATGAAAGAGTTGAGCTTGATGGTAACTTGACTGACGTTTTCAATAAGTTATCCGAGATCGAATCTGACAAGGCTGAAGGTAGAGCCGCATCTATTCTTTATGGTCTTGGATTTTCCAAGGAAGCTCAACAACAACCTACTAACTCTTTCTCTGGTGGTTGGAGAATGCGTCTGTCTCTTGCTCGTGCTCTTTTCTGTAAACCTGATTTGCTGCTACTTGATGAGCCTTCCAATATGTTGGATGTTCCGTCTATCACTTATCTCTCCAATTATCTGCAATCTTACCCGTCTACTGTTTTGGTTGTTTCCCACGATCGCTCATTTCTTAATGAAGTTGCCACCGATATTATCTACCAGCACTCTGAACGTCTTGACTACTACAGAGGCGCTAACTTTGACTCATTCTACGCTACTAAGGAAGAGAGAAAAAAGAACGCGCTTCGCGAGTATGAAAACCAGATGGAATACAGAAAGCATCTGCAAACTTTTATTGACAAGTTCAGATACAATGCTGCCAAGTCGTCTGAAGCCCAGTCTCGTATCAAGAAGCTTGAAAAACTACCAGTTTTGGAGCCACCAGAGGAAGACAAAGCTATTTCTTTTAACTTCCCCGAGCCCGAAAAGCTTTCTCCTCCTATTATTCAACTAAAGGATGCTTCTTTCGGTTACAACCCTGAAAAACTCATTATGAAGGACGTTGACCTTGATATTGGCATGAACTCACGTATTGCTTTGGTCGGTGGTAACGGTTGCGGTAAGACCACTCTGTTAAAACTGCTAACAGAACAGAACCGGCCCACAACTGGTGAGGTCTCACGTAACCCCCGTCTGCGCATTGGTTACTTTGCTCAGCACCACGTTGACGGCATGGATCTTAACTTGTCTGCAGTCGCATGGATGGCCAAGACATACCCGGGTAAGTCGGATGAGGAATACCGTCGACACCTTGGTTCCTTTGGCATTACAGGTACACTTGGTCTTCAAAAGATGCAGCTGCTCTCTGGTGGTCAAAAGTCGCGTGTTGCGTTTGCATGCCTGTCACTCACTAACCCCCATATTCTGGTGCTCGATGAGCCGTCGAATCACTTGGATATTGCGGGTTTGGATGCGTTGGCAGACGCTCTTAAGAACTTCAAGGGTGGTATTTTGATGGTTTCGCACGATGTCTCGATGATTGACAGAGTTGCAAACCAGATCTGGGTTTCTGAAGACGGTCATGTTAAACAATTTCCTGGTACTATTTATGACTACAAAAAGCATATTCTTAAGATTGCAGATGCCTCGGGTGTCGTCGCCAAGCATTAATATGAAGAATATTAGAATAATAAGTGTTTATAATGTGTATTACAAATTTATTTTATTTTTTATTTTGATGTTTACATTCAATACTTGTAATATGATATATAAATTGTTGATTTTTATTGCAATCAATATAAAATAAAAAGTACTAAAAGATAAATTATACTTATATTAATCTACATGAAAAGAAACACACTGATAGATAATTGAAGCTTTAAATTACATGTAACAAACTTTTTCGTTTTTTTTTTTTTTTTTTTTCTAGTTGGCAAGCGACATGTGAACTTTGCGCATACCTGATGATTCATCCTTAACACTGCTAATACTGACCTTAATCTTATCAAAAATGCTGAGCTCTCGTGACTTGCCACTAATAGTTTTGACCTTCAGCGAGAAATTTTCTTCATCAAAGACAGCTGTCTCTTCGTCACCAAGATCACGGAGATGAATCAAACTCTCAACACCAAACTTAGGCACGAGAATAACAACACCATTAGAAAAAACTTTAACAATGAAACCCTCATGAGTTGTACCCTCTTTTTCATTCTTCAAAACTTGACCAACGTAATACTCAATTGACGCGCGACCCGCAAACTGAGCATTACGATGGCGCTTGTTAATGTTACGACAAATCTTCTCCATATGTTCCTTCTCGCGATGGCTCTGATCCAGCGGCTCGTAATCAATCGATGCAGCCAGCTGGCGATGTGCAACAACATCGGCATAACGTCTAATAGGCGAAGTAAAATGTGTGTAGATGTCAGAAGCAAGACCGTAGTGGCGAAATTCAGGTTCAGAGAAACTTCCCGCAGAAAAATACTCAGCAGCCATCATGCACCGTGTTGCCATGATACGGACAAGAGTATTGAAAAAGGGCTCATCAGGATCAACACACTTATCGAGCGAATCAGCCAGAGCTTTAGAGCTCGTCAGGTCAATGTGCATGTTCTTCTTGATACGGAGCTGTTCATTAAGAATATCAAAGTTGGTGGTGGGTGGAGCACCGTGTCTACGAAGCATGGCAGTCTGAGGAAAAGCTTCATAGATCTGCCTTGCTACGCTAATATTAGCCAACAACATGAATTCTTCAACAAGGGAGTTGGTATCTAAGAGCTGCTTGATTTCCACTTCTTTCGGGTCCGACGTTTCGCTGTCAGCGTGAACCTTAACTTCAGGAGAGGCAAGATTTAGGGCACCATTGCTGATTCTGCCAGCCTTCAACTTCTTTGAAAGATCTAAAAGAATTCTCATACCCTTAGTCAGATCATCCGTATTAGAAGCATCGTCAATTCTTGCCTGGGCTTCACTATACTCAAAAGCATGACAAGATCTAATGATAGATTTAGTAAACTCTACGTTGACAATTTTGGCATCAGGTGTCATTTCCCAAAGTACAGAAAACGCAAATCTATCAACGTAAGGTTTCAGAGAACACAAATCGGTACCAAGAAGCATGGGTAACATATCAATACGCTTGTCAACAAGATAGGTAGAAGTACCTCTAGACGCACCTTCATCATCCAAGGGAGTGTTAGGCTTCACGAAATGAGTAACATCGGCAATGTGAACACCAACGTGGTAGTTACCATTGGGCAAAGGATAAGCGTGTAGTGCATCATCAATATCTTGACACTTAGGAGGATCAATACTGCAAACAAGCAGGTCTCTCAAATCTCTTCTCTTTTTTAGCTTGGCATCACCGTTGTTGAGGTTTTCAGGAACTTTCCAGTCATGGCCCTCAGCGGGCAGACAATTTAAAACAGATTTAGGAAAAGGCCTGTAATCCACATCATGTTCTAATAAAAGGGCCTCAGTTTCAGCCTCCTTAGACTCAATTTCACCCAAGCTTCTAATGAAGTGACCTTCAGGGTACTTGGAAGTGGCAGGCCAATCGTCGACAGCAACAACAATTCTCTTACCAACAAGTTCACGCGCCTTTCTAGTTCTAATTCTAATTCTGGGAATGCACTTATCAAGGGGAGAGACAAAAACATTACGAGGAGCATTAGAGTCGGACTGGGGAAGCGACTTGGCCGAAATATGACCGACGTAGAATCTCCAGCTTCTTTTCACGATACCAACAATACGAGCAGTAGGTTGAATTCTCTGTTCAAGAGCAGAATTCTGAGCTCGCAAAGCTTCCTGCGCCAAAATCTTTCTCTCAGCATCTGAGATAACTGCCTGCTCGTCGTTGTCGGCACCATCTAGCTTGTCAACTTGCTCTTCTTCAACAGCCTCTGAGGAAGGATGCTTCCACTGACTCTGAGGGAGTAGCTCAACGATAACGGAGTCACCATGAAAACCACGATTGAGGTTTTCACGACCAAGAATCAAAATAGGCTTAGGATATGCTTGCGTTGAAACAGAACCTTCTAAGAAGTTGTATTGGTTAATAGATAAATTGCCTCTATAAAGAGTACCATTCTTAATACCACCTAACAGACGAGATTGAGGATAGTAGCTAGGGTACGAAACCTCGTGACTGATTTCTTGAGTCTCTTCAGCAGGAATCATATCAAGAATATCATCGGCATTCTTGAATTCATTGATATAATCTCTTAAGGACAGACAAGTAATTCCTTCTTTGGTAGCAAGCTCTCGGTTTGCACGATCATTAGAAAGTAGTACAATACCAGGAATAGGATGACTTGATTTATCACAAGTTTCCTGTAGATGTTTCTGGTACCAGAGACACATGTTTCTAATCGCTCTATCGTTTCTGTCATTGATCGATTCATTTTTCAGTCGTAACGTGTGCGTCTCCTTGCGGAATTCGTTATGAAAAACGTAAAATCTTTTTTCATCAGCGTCTCTGGCAATGGCTCTAAGACGCGTATAGATAGGAAGCGATCGATTCCTGACTTCTTGTAGAACCACTTGGGGAACAATTATGTCGTAGAATGCTGATTTGAGCTCAAGAACGTCAATAGCCTTAAGAGCAATGTTAGTATCAATTACCACGTAATGAGGCCCTCTTTTCGTAGTAGAGCTGGGATCAGCCGCAAGAACGGGAGGTTTGATCGTACCGTCTGCATTAGGTACGGTACTGAGAGGGCAGACAGGACATAGTTTGGAAGCACACGGAATGTCTGTTCGCAGATACTGCTCAATGTAAAGCTTAGTGGCATTACCAGATTTTGCAGATCTCACATACACCTTATGTGAAATAGTAAATTTTGAGCTGTCCAATGGTCTTTTGATAAGAGACATGGTGGCGGATAGATGCGTGTATGTGTCTGTATGTGTGTATGAGGGTGTTCGGTATTGGAGGAAGCGACCTAAATCATGTCTTGAAACAAAATGTTGAAGGTTGGGACTAAAAATTTTGTTGCTGATTAATATTAATGACAAATGATAAGTAATATTTTGAAGATGTTGACACAATATAACTTCAATGCCATATCGAGTTTCTCTTCTTAATTAGAAAATAAATAAAATAAAAGCACTTGTATACATGTTTAAATTTATTGGATTCTATGTTTTCAAATCAATGGAAGGTTATTATCATTGTTATTATTATTATTATTATTATTATTATTAATTATTATATTATTATTATTATATTATTATTATTATTATTATTTATTATTATTATTATTTATTATTATTATTATTATTATATTATTATTATTATTATT